>OX393560.1:55950212-56152712 GCA_947650365.1 Chamaelirium japonicum
CGCTACACCTCAACCTTGTTTTACCTACCTAGAAGTTTTGGAATTGGATGAAATTTGGTGAGGGTGTTGTCTAGGGTAAGATGATCATCCTCACAAATTTTCATCAAATTCCAAAACTTCCAAGGAGGTCAAATGGTCGAAGCAAAATCTGCAGATTTTAACGGTGACTGCGAACGACTGATTTTGCTTCGACCATTTGAACCCCCTAAAAGTTTTGGAATTTGATGAAAATTTGTAAGGATGATCACCTTACCCTAGACAACACCCTCACCAAATTTCATCCAATTCCAAAACTTCTAGGTAGGTAAAACAAGGGGGCGGTGCAGCGTTAACGCTGCACCCCGGGTGCAGGCTCCCCGCCCCCATATAGGGGACGAGGAGCCTGCACCCGGGGTGCAACGTTAACGCTGCACCTCAACCTTGTTTTACCTACCTAGAAGTTTTGGAATTGGATGAAATTTGGTGAGGGTGTTGTCTAGGGTAATATGATCATCCTCACAAATTTTCATCAAATTCCAAAACTTCTAAGGGGGTCAAATGGTCGAAGCAAAATCTGCAGATTTTAACGGTGACTGCGAACGGCTGATTTTGCTTCGACCATTTGAACCCCCTAGAAGTTTTGGAATTTGATGAAAATTTGTGAGGATGATCACCTTACCCTAGACAACACCCTCACCAAATTTCATCCAATTCCAAAACTACTAGGTAGGTAAAACAAGGGGGCGGTGCAGCGTTAACGCTGCACCTCAACCTTGTTTTACCTACCTAGAAGTTTTGGAATTGGATGAAATTTGGTGAGGGTCCCCGCCCCCATATAGTAAGTGGTAAGTGCAGGCATGCTATGCTGAAGCATGTGGTAAGTGCGGCACCACACCGCAGCGGTTTGATGCACGCGTTGTGTGCATCGCATGCACGCAGCGGTGCATCAGACGGCAGCGGTGTTGTGCCGCACTATAGCATCTCTCTCTCTCTCTCTCTCTCTCTCTCTCTATATATATATATATATATATATATATATATATATATATATATATATATATATATATATATATATATATATATATATATATATATGGCTGTTAGAGTGAGCTGTGAGCTGTCGGGAGCGGAAATTGAGCAGCGGGTATTTTGACCCCCCAAGAAGTTATGGAATTTGATGAAATTTGGTGAGGTTATTACCTAGGATAAGATGATCATCCTCACCAATTTTCATCAAATTCCAAAACTTCCAGGGGGGCAAATGGTCGAAGCAATTTCTGCAGATTTTAACGGTGACTGCGGACAATAGAAATTGCTTCGACCATTTAACCCCTCTAGAAGTTTTGGAATTTGATAAAAATTGATAAGGATGATCATCTTATCCTAGGCAACAACCTCACCAAATTTCATTAAATTCCATAACTTCTTGGGGGGTCAAAATACCCGCAGCTCACTTTCCCCCCCCGGCAGCTCACAGCTTATTGTAGCACCGAAGCCGTCTGATGCACCGCTGCGTACATCGCACGCACGCAGCAGGTGCATCAAACGGCTGCGGTGTGACACCGCACGCCGTATTTTATCATTCCTATATATATATATATATATATATATATATATATATATATATATATATATATATATATATATATATATATATATATATATATATATATATATATATATATTGTATTGCAAAGGGCGAGGTCACTGGACCTCCGGGAGGCGTCACAGTCTGGCGCAAGCATAAATCACCGCTCGCCGGCGGATAAACAGGCCCTTGGACTAAACAACACCACCTCACCTCCCAAGGTGGGCGTGAACATCCCCAAACTGCACCCCGACATAGACCAGACCCACAACTGGGCAACCAAACACCACCTTGCCGACCTCTAGGTGGTGGACAGAAAAATACTCACACAGAGAAAAGAAACATACAACAGAGTAAAACAAAAAAAAAAGACCAAAAAGTGCGGACCCTGAGCCAGATCCTGCCTCCTTCAGCTCGGCAAGGTTGAAAACCCCTCCACGTCCTCACTCGGATTTGCACAGAGTAGTTGATATAGTCATCTTTCCTCTGTTACTTATGGTTCAATTATAGCATGGTCCAAATGGTAGGCCGGCTAAATCAATAATCAACCATTTAGAGCATGCCTACATATGGTGAAACAAGCGGGAGCAACCTAAAGGTCATGTTTCATTGTACCAAAGCTCTGATCTAGACATGTAACACCAAATATATCAAGACTTTGTTGTTATATCATTGTCATAATGCATCCAAGGGGATCTAAAAAAAAAATAGTAATTCCATAAGGTGTTCTGTAACGTAAGGTGGTGGGATTGATGCATCCCCAATCATCAGTTTGACCTGAGTGGCATTCACCTGTCGGGTTGCCTGCCATCGTCGGACATACAACTTTGATGAATCATCACCAACTTACGCGCCGGACGCTTGATTGGATTATTTCTCAAATCAAAATTGCACGACATATGGAAGGCCATCCAAATCGATATATCCACTATTTTGATCATGGCTACATATTGCAAAATGAATCGTAGGTTTTGTTAATCGAGACCTATAACGCTAAATATATCAAGACCTTGCGACGACATCATTGTCAAAATGATTGATGTGACATATAATCCTCTAAAAATATTGATGTTATAAATAACCCCCTTATTTTTTTAGTTTAATTACTAAACCAACCCACCCCCCCCCCCCCACCCCCCCCCCCCCCCCCCCTATTCTAATATTTAATAAAATCCTCGTATGGTTACTCTATCATTTTAGAGGAGTTATTTTGGGAATATTCCCTCCCAGCATTAACAATGGAATTCTACTCACCATCACCTTTTGCATATATCCCCTTTATAGCTATTGATATTATGAAATAACCGACGCCCTCATCTTTTAAGTTTTATTATCAAGAACCCCACATGTTCTAACATTGAATAAAATCCCCATGTTAACCATCTCTTGCTTGACTAGACCAAACCTTGGTTAATTCCCAAGTTAACTTTGAAGTTATCTTTTTTGCCCTTGAGTATTTAAGCATTGAATAAAATCTCCCACTGTTAACAGACTCTTCCTTCAATGGACCAAACCTCGATTAAATCCCAAGTTAACTCTGAAGTTACATTTTTTTTTCCCTAGAGTAAAATGAACAAAACTTAAAAGGTGAGGGGTTATTCATAATATTAATATTTATTAGGGTGTTATATACAAAAATCCCATTAATTAGAACGTAAAGCCTTCTCCAATTTGCACATAATAGTTGGCGATGCAACACTAGTAGGTTTGATGATGGTAGGCAATCCAAAACTAGTTGGTTTGATATGAGCATCTCTCCTTTGTTTGTTGTGATTCAATTATTGCACTACATAAGGTGTTTCATACCATAAGGTGGCAAGATTGATTCATCTCCAAACATCAGTTCGGCCTAGGTGGCATTCGCCTGTCGGGTTGCCTGCCATCGGACGACTGTGATGAATCAGGATCCGCCATCTTATTGGATTATTTCTCAAATCAGTATTGCTCGACATATTGACCATCCAAATCGATCATCCAATATTTTGATCATGCCTACATATTGCAAAACACATCGGGAGCAACCTAAACGTCGGGTTCCCGGAATTAAATCTCTTGTCTAATTCCTCGAACCCAGGTTTTGTCCAATCGATCATGACTTATAACACTAAATATATCAACACTTTGCTACAACGTCATTCTCAAAATGCATAATGTAATTATATCAACTTTTAAAAGTTCAAAACTATGCAACTCTATATATGGAAAACTAATTTATAATTTGTTTCTTGTGCCAATATCATAACACTTCTACCCATTACACCCCATATCTCACCATAAACAAACAAAAATCAGCAAAATTTAACACACAAGGTAATTTAAGGGTTTTAATGAAATTTTTTTTGCATATAACCTCCTAACTATATTGACATTATAAATAACCCCCTCAAATTTTAACAAACTCCTCATGTGGTTACTATGTCGTTTCAGAGAAGAGTTATTCTAGGAATATTCCCTTCCAACGCTAACATTGGAATTCTACTCATCCTCACTTCTTGCATATTACCCCTTAATAATTATTAATATTACGAATAACTCTCACTTTTTAAGTTCTATTAATAAGAATCTCACATGTTCTAACATTGAATAAAATCCCTTTGTTAACTGACTCTTGCTTCACTAGACCAAACCTGGGTTAATTCCCATGTAAATTTTGAAGTTGCCTTTTTTGCCCTCGACTATTAACAGACTCTTCCTTCAATAGACCAAGTTTGGATTAAATCCCACGTTAACTCTTAAGTTACAATTTGTTCCCTCACGTAAAATGAACAAAACTTAAAAGGTGAGAGGCTATCCATAGTACAAATATTTAATTTGTCAGGGCGTTATATGCAAAAAACTTTTTGATGAGGACATAAAGCCCCGGGAATCTAAATAAAAAGAAAAGTAATTCCATAAGGTGTTTCATACCATATGGGGGCAAGATTGATGCATCTCCAACCATCAGTTCGGCCTAGGTGCAATTCACCTATCGGGTTGCCTACAATCGTACGCCTGCCAATCTACGATGAATCAGGAGCAACCTAAATGTCGTGTTTTCGAAACTAAATCTCTTGTCTAATTCCTCGAACCTAGGTTTAGTCCAATCAATTGAGAGTTATAACACTAAATATATCAATACATCGCTACGACATCATTGTTAAAATGCACAATGTGCCATCTAAATCACTAACCTATGTAATTGTTTGTGATTTTAATATCCAACAAGACATGCTTCAATGTTTTGACTTGTAAAGATACATTGGTTAAACCAAGTTCAATCTTGTACCGACTATGGTGTATCTCTGGATGACCACGACTGATACATTTGTACTTCTTTATGACTATCCATTGAAAAGACAAAGAATTGTAGTCATTAGAAAAATCATTATATCAACTTTTACAAGTTCAGAACTATGCAACTTTATATATGGAAAACTAGTTTATAATTTTTTTCTTGTGCAAATATGATAACACTTCTACCCATTACACTTCTTCTCTCACCATAAGGGACGAATTTCGGCCGGTCTTCGGTGCACCAGGCTTCGGGGTGCGCGTTCCAGACTTAGTATTTCGGACGAATTTTAATCGGTCTTCAGTGCACTATGCTTTGGGGTGCGCGTTCCAGACTTAGATTTTCTGGCGAATTTCGGCCGGTCTTCGGTGCGCCTCGCTTCGGGGTGCAAGTTCCAGACTTAGTTTTTCGGATGAATTTCGATCGGTCTTCTGTGCGCCACGCTACGGGGTGCGTGCACCACACTTAGTTTTTCAGGCAAATTTCGGCCGGTCATCGGTGCGCCACGCTTCGGGGTGCGAGTTGCAGACTTACTTTTTCGGGCGAATTTCGGCTGATCTTCGGTGAGCCACACTTCGAGGTGCGCGTTCCAGACATAGTTTTTCGGGCGAATTTCGGTCGGTATTCGATGCGCCATGCTTCGAGGTGCGCGTTCCAAACTTAGTTTTTCGGGTGTATTTCGGCCGGTCTTCGGTGCGCCATGCTTCGGGATGCGCGTTTCAGACATAGTTTATCAGGCGAATTTTGACCGGTATTCGGTGCACCACACTTCAGGGTGCGCTTTCCAAACATAGTTTTTCGGGTGAATTTCGGCCGGTCTTCGGTGCACCATACTTTGGGGTGCGCATTCCACACTTAATTTTTTTGGCGAATCTCGGTCGGTCTTCGGTGCGCCACGCTTCGAGGTGCGCATTCCAGACTTAGTTTTTCGGACGAATTTTGGTCGGTCTTCGGTGCGCCATGCTTTGGGCTACGTGTTCCAGACTTAGATTTTTTGGCGAATTTCAGCCGGTCTTCGGTGTGCCTTGCTTCGGGGTGCGCATTCCAGACTTAGTTTTTCGAGTGAATTTCAACAGGTCTTCGGTGCGCCACGCTTCGGGGTGCGCGTACCAGTCTTAGTTTTTTGGGCGAATTTTGATCGGTCTTCGGTAAGCCAAGTTACGGGGTGCGCGCAACACACTTAGTTTTTCGGACGAATTTTGGTCGGTCTTCGGTGCGCCACGCTTCGGGGTGCGCATTCCACACTTAGTTTTTCGGGCGAATTTTGGTCGGTCTGCGGTGCGCCACGCTTCGGGGTATGCATTCCAGACTTTGTTTTTCGGGCAAATTTCTGTCAGTCATTGGTGCGCCACACTTTGGGATGCGCATTCCAGACTTTATTTTTTGGACAAATTTTGGTCGGTCTTCGGTGCGCCACGCTTCGGGGTGCACATTCCAGACTTAGTTTTTCGGGTGAATTTCAGCTGGTCTTCGGTGCGCCACGCTTCGGGGTGCACGTACCAGACTTACTTTTTCGAGCAAATTTTGATCGTTCCACGCTACGGGGTGCGCGCATGCACACTTAGCTTTTCGGGCGAATTTCGGCCGGTCTTCGATGCGCCACACTTTGGGGTGCGCATTCCATACTTAGTTTTTTTGACGAATCTTGGTCGGTCTTTGGTGCGCCACGCTTCCGGGTTTGCGTTCCAGACATTATTTTTCGAGCAAATTTTGGCCGGTCATTGGTGTACCACGCTTCGAGGTGCGCGTTCCAGACTTAGTTTTTCGGGCTAATTTCGGTCGATCTTCGGTGCGCCACGCGTCGAGGTGCGCATTCTAGACTTAGTTTTTTCGGTCAAATTTCAGCAGGTCTTCGGTGCGCCTTGCTTCATGGTGTGCGTTCCAAACTTAGTTTTTCGGGTGAATTTTGGCCGGTCTTCGGTGCACCACGCTTCGAGGTCCACGTTCCATACTTAGTTTTTCGAGCGAATGTCGGTCGGGCTTTGGTGCGCCATGCCTCGGGACGGGCGTTCCAGTCTTAGTTTTTCGAGCGAATTTTGACTGGTTTTTGGTCCGCCACGCTTCGAGGTGCACGTTCCAGACGTAGTTTTTCGAGTGAAATTCGGTCGGTCTTCGGTGCGCCACGCTTCGAGGTGCGCTGACCAGACTTAGATTTTTGGGCAAATTTCGACCGGACTTCGGTGTGCCATGCTACGGGGTGCACGCACCACACTTAGTTTTTTGGGCAAATTTTGGCCGGTCATCAAGGCGCTACGCTTCGGGGTGCACATTCCATATTTAGTTTTTTTGGGCGAATTTTGGCTGGTCTTTGGTGCGCCACGCTTCATGGTGCACGTTCCAAACTTTGTTTTTCGGGCGAATTTCGGTAAGTCATCGGTGCACCACGCTTTGGGGTGCATGTTCCAGACTTTCTTTTTCAGGCAAATTTCAGTCGGTATACGGTACGCCATACTTCGGAGTGCGCGTGCCAGACTTTGTTTTTCGGGCAAATTTCGGGTGGTCTTCGGTGCACATGCGTCAGGGTGCGTGTACCAGACTTAGTTTTTCGGGCGAATTTCGACAGGTCTTCGGTGTGCCACGCTACGGGCTACGTGCACCACACTTAGTTTTTCGGGCGAATTTCGGTCGGTCTTTGGTGCGCCACGCTTCGGGGTGCGCATTCCACACTTAGTTTTTCGATCGACTTTTGATCGATCTTCGGTGCGCCACGCTTCCAGGTGCGCATTCCAGACTTTGTTTTTTGGGCGAATTTTAGCCGGTTATCGTTGCACTAAGCTTCGGGGTGCGCGTTCCAGACTTTGTTTTTCGGGAGAATTTCGGCCGGTCTACGGTGCGCCAAGCTTCGGGGTGCGCGTTCATGACTTATTTTTTCGGGCGAATTTTTGTCGGTCTTCGGTGCACCACGCTTCGGGGTACACGTTCCAGACTTAGTTTTTTGGGCGAATTTCGGTCGGTCTTCGGTGCGCCACGATTCGGGGTGCGCGTTTCAGATTTAGTTTTTCGGGAGAATTTTGATCGGTCTTCGGTGCGCCACGCTTTGAGGTGTGCGTTCCAAACTTACTTTTTCGAGCAAATTTCAGTTGGTCTTCGGTGCGCCACACTTCGGGGTGCGTATTCCAGACTTAGTTTTTTAGGCGAATTTTGGTCGGTCTTCAGTGTGCCATGCTTCGGGGTACGCATTCCAGACTTAGTTTTTCGGGCGACTTTCGGCCGGTCTTCGGTGCCCACACTTCGGGGGGCGCATTCCAGACTTAGTTTTTTGGGCGAATTTTGGTTGGTTTTCGGTGCGCCATGCTTCGGGGTGCGCGTACCAGACTGAGTTTTTTGGGCGAATTTTAACTAGGCTTTGGTGCGCCACGCTATGGGGTACGCACACCGCACTTAGTTTTTCAGGCGAATTTCAGCCAGTCTATGGTCCGCCATGCTTCGAGGTGCGCATTCCAGACTTTGTTTTTCGGGCAAATTTCGGCCGGTCTTCGGTGTACGATGCTTCGGGGTGCGCGTTCCAGACTTAGTTTTTCAGGCGAATTTTGACAGGTCTTCGGTGCGCCACGCTTCGGGGTGCACGTACCAGACTTAGTTTTTTGAGCGAATTTCGACCGGTCTTCGGTGGGCCATGCTACGGGGTCACGCACCACACTTAGTATTTCGAGCGAATTTCAACCGGTCTTCGGTGCGCCACGCTTCGGGGTGCGCGTTCCACACTTAGTTTTTTGGACGAATTTTGGCCAGTCTTCGGTGCGCTACGCTTCGAGGTGCACGTTCCAGACTATGTTTTTCGAGTGAATTTTGGCGATTCATCGGTGCGCCACGCTTTGGGGTGCGCGTTCTAGAATTTGTTTTTCGAGCGAATTTCGGTCGGTCTTCGGTACACCACGCTTCGGGGTGTGCATTCTCAACTTAGTTTTTTGGGCGAATTTTGACCGGTCTTCGGTGCCCTAAACTACGGGGTGCATGTTCTAGACTTAGTTTTTTGGGTAAATTTCGATCGGTCTTTGGTGCGCCATGCTTCGGGGTGTGCGTACCAGACTTAGTTTTTCGGGCGAATTTTGACAGGTCTTGGTGCGCCACGCTATGGGGTGAGCGCACCACACTTAGTTTTTCGGATAAATTTCGGCTGATCATCGGTGCGCCACGCTCCGGGCTTTGTGTTCCAGACTTACTTTTTTGGGCGAATTTCAACCGGTCTTCGGTGCACCACGCTTCGTGGTGCGCATTCTAGACATTGTTTTTTGGACGAATTTCAGTCGGTCTTTGATCTGCCACACTTCGAGGTGCGTGTTCCAAACTTAGGTTTTTGGGCATATTTCGGTCTATCTTCGGTACGCCACGCTTCGGGGTGCGCATTCCAGACATAGTTTTTTGGGTGAATTTTGACCGATCTTCGGTGCGCCACACTCCGGAGTGCGCATTACTGACTTAGTTTTTCAATCGAATTTCGATCGGTCTTTGGCACGCCATGCTTCGGGGTGCGCATTCCACACTTAATTTTTTCGACGAATCTCGGCCGGTCTTCGGTGCGCCACGCTTCGAGGTGCGCGTTCCAAACTTTGTTTTTTGAGCGAATTTTTGTCGATCATCGGTGTGCCATGCTTCGGGGTGCGCGTTCTAGACTTAGATTTTATAGCGAATTTTGGCCGGTCTTTGGTGCGCCATGCTTCAGGTTGCGCATTCGACTTAGCTTTTCGAGCAAATTTCTATCGATCTTCGGTGCGCCACGCTAGGGGGTGCGCGTACCAGACTTAGTTTTTCGGGCGAATTTCGATCGAACTTCGGTGCGGCATGCTACGGGGTGGGCGCACCAGACTTAGTTTTTCGGGCAAATTTTGGTCGGTCTTCGGTGCGCCACGCTTCGGGGTGTGCGTTCCACACTTAGCTTTTCGAGCAAATTTCGGTCGGTCTTCGGTGCGTCACGCTTCTACGTATGCGTTCCAGACTTTGTTTTTCGGGCAAATTTCGATCGGTCATTGATGTGCCACGCTTCGGGGTGTGCGTTCCATACTTTATTTTTCGGGCAAATTTTGGTCGGTTATCGGTGCGCCATGCTTCGGGGTGCGCGTTCCAGACATAGTTTTTTGGGTGAATTTCAGCCGGTCTTCGGTGCGCCACGCTTCGGGGTGCGCGTACCAGACTTAGTTTTTTGGACAAACTTTTATCGGTCTTCGGTGCGCCACGCTACGGGGTGGGAGCACCAAACTTAATTTTTTGGACGAATTTTGGCCGGTCTTCGGTGCACCATGCTTCGGGGTGCGTGTTCCACACTTTGTTTTTTAACTAATTTCGGTCGGTCTTGGGTGCACCATGCTTCGAGGTGTGCGTTCCAAACTTTGTTTTTCGCGCAAATTTCGGCCAGTCATCGGTGCGCCACGCTTCAGGGTGCGCATCCTAGACTTTGTTTTTTGGGCGAATTTCGACCGGTCTTTGGTGCGCCACGCTTCGGGTTGCGTGTTCTAGACTTACTTTTTTGAGTGAATTTCGGTGGGTCTTCGGTTCACCACGCTTCGGGGTGTGTATACCAGACTAAGAGGGCCTCGCTATAGGGTGCGCGCACCACACTTAGTTTTTCAGGCGAATTTTAGCCGGTCTTCGGTGCGCCACGCTTCGGGGTGCACGTTCCACAATTAATTTTTTGGGCAAATTTCAGCCGGTCTTTGGTGCGCGTTCCAGACTTTGTTTTTCGGACAAATTTTGGCCGGTCTTTGGTGCGCGACGTTACGGGGTGCACGTTCCAAACTTAGTTTTTCAGGAGAATTTCGGTTGGACTTCGGTGCGCCACGCTTCGAGGTGCACGTACTAGACTTCGTTTTTCGGATGAATTTTGGTCGATCTTCGATGTGCGACGCTTCGAGGTGCGTGTTCCAAACTTAGTTTTTCGGACGAATTTCGGCCAGTCTTCGGTGCCCACGCTTCGGGGTGCGCATTCCAGAATTAGTTTTTTGGGTGAATTTCAGTCGGTTTTCGGTGCGATATGCTTCGGGGTGCGCGTTCCATACTTAGTTTCTCGGGCAAATTACGGCCGGTCTTCAGTACGCAACGCTTCGAGGTGCACGTTCCAGACTTTGTTTTTCGAGCAAATTTCGATCGATCTTCGGTGCACCATGCTTCGGGGTGCGTGTTCCAAACTTAGTTTTTCGGGCGAATTTCAGCTGGCCTTCGGTGTGCCAAGCTTTGGGGTGCGCATTCCAGACTTACTTTTAAGGGTAAATTTTGGCCGGTCTTCGATGTACCATGCTTCGAGGTGCGTATTCCAGACTTAGTTTTTCGGGAAAATTTCGGCCGGTCTTCGGTACGCCACGCGTCGGGGTGAACGTTCCAGACTTAGTTTTTCGGTTGAATTTCGGCAGGTCTTCGGTATGCCATGCTTCATGGTGCGCATTCTAGACTTAGTTTTTCGGGCGAATTTTGGCCGGTCTTCGGTGCGCCACGCTTCGAGGTGCATGTTCCAAACTTAGTTTTTCAGGCGAATTTCGGTCGGTCTTTAGTGCGCCATGCTTCGGGGTGCGTGTTCCTGACTTAGTTTTTCGGGTAAATTTTGGCCGATTTTTGGTCCGCCACGCTTCGGGGTGCGCATTCCAGACGTAGTTTTTCGGGAGAATTTTAGCCGGTCTTCGGTGCGCCACGCTTCGAGGTGCGCTGACCAGACTTAGTTTTTCGGGCAAATTTTGACCGGTCATTCGTATGCCACGCTATGGGGTGCGCGCACCACACTTAGTTTTTTGGGCTAATCTCGGTCGGTCATCGGTACGCCATGCTTTGGGGTGCGCATTCCACACTTAGTTTTTCGAGCGAATTTTAGCTAGTCTTCGGTGCGCCATGCTTTGTGTTGCACGTTCCAGACTTTGTTTTTTGGGCAAATTTCGGCCGGTCATCGGTGCGCCACACTTCGTGGTGCACGTACCAGACTTTCTTTTTCGAGTGAATTTCGGTCGGTCTTCGATGCGTCACGCTTCAAAGTGCGCGTGCTAGGCTTTGTTTTTTGGGCAAATTTCGGCCGGTCTTCGGTCCGCCACGCTTCGGGGTGCACATACCAGACTTAGATATTCGGGCGAATTTCGACCGGTCTTCGGTGCACCATGCTACGGGGTGCGTGCACCATACTTAGTTTTTCGGGTGAGTTTTGGCCAGTCTTCGGTGCGCCATACTTCGGGGTGCGTGTTCCACACTTAGTTTTTCGGGCGAATTTTGGCCGGTCTTCGGTGTGCCACGCTTCGAGGTACGCGTTCCAGACTTTATTTTTTGGGCGAATTTCGGCCGTTCATTAGTGCGCCAAGCTTCGGGGTGTGCGTTCCAGACTTTTTTTTTCGGGTAAATTTTGGCTGGTCTTTGGTACGCCAACCTTCGGGGTGCGCATTCCAGACTTATTTTTTCAGGCGAATTTTCTGTCGGTCTTCGGTGCGCCACACTTCGGGGTGTGCGTTCCAGACTTAGCTTTTCGGGCGAATTTCGGTTGGTCTTTGGTGCGCCAAACTTTGGGGTGCGCATTCCAGACTTAGTTTTTCGGGGGAATTTCAGTCGGTCTTCGGTGCGCCATGCTTCGGGGTGCGTGTTCCAGACATAGTTTTTCGGGCGAATTTCTACCGGACTTCAGTGCGCAATGCTTCTGGGTGCGCATTCTAGACTTCGTTTTTCGGGCGAATTTCGGTCGGTCTTTGGTATGTCACGCTTCAGGGTGGGCGTACCAGACTTAGTTTTTAGCATGAATTTTGACCGGTCTTAGGTACGCCACGCTACGGGGTGCGCGCACCACACTTAGTTTTTCGTGCGGATTTCGGCCGGTCTTCGATGCGCCACGCTTCGGGGTGCTTGTTCCACACTTATTTTTTCGGGCAAATTTCGGCCAGTCTACGGTGCGCCACACTTCGGGGTGTGCGTTCTAGACTTTGTTTTTTGGGCAAATTTTGGCTGGTCTTCGGTGCGCCACGCTGCGGGGTGCACGATCCAGACATAGTTTTTCGAGTGAATTTCGGCCGGTCTTCGGTGTGCCACGCTTCGGGGTGTGCGTACCAGACTTAGTTTTCGAGTGAATTTTGATCGATCTTCTGTCCGCCACGCTACGGGGTGCGTGCACCACACTTAGTTTTTCGGGCGAATTTCGGCCGGTCTTTGGTGTGCCACGCTTCGGGGAGTTCGTTCCACACTTAGTTTTTTGGGCGAATTTCGGCCGGTCTTTGGTGCACCACGCTTCGAGGTGTGCGTTCCAAACTATGTTTTTCGAGCGAATTTCGGTGAGACATCGTTGCACCACGCTTCGGGGTGCGCATTCCAGACTTTGTTTTTCAGGTGTTGGTCGGTCTTTGGTGCGCCACGCTTTGGGGTGTGCGTTCCAGACTTAGTTTTTTAGGCGAATTTCGGCTGGTCTTCGGTGTGCCAGGCTTCGGGGTGCGCATTCCAGACTTAGTTTTCGGGCGAATTTTGTTCAGTCTTCGGTGCGCCATGCTTCGGGGTGCCGTACCAGACTTAATTTTTTAGGCGAATTTTGACCAATCTTCGGTGCGCTACGCTACGGGGTGCGCGCACCGCATGTAGTTTTTCAAGCACATTTTGGTCGGTCATCGGTGCGCCACTCTTCGGGGTGCGCGTTCCAAACTTACTTTTTCGGCCTAATTTCGATCGGTCTTCGGTGCGCCACGCTTCGAGGTTCGCGTTCCAGACATAGTTTTTGGGTCAAATTTTAATCGATCTTCAATGCGCCACGCTTCGGGGTGCGCGTTCCAAACTTAGTTTTTCGGACATATTTTGGTCGGTCTTTGGTGCGTCACCTACGGGGTGTGCTTTTCAGACTTAGTTTTTCGAGCGAATTTTTGTCAGTCTTCGGTGTGCCATGCTTCGGGGTGCGCGTTCCACACTTAATTTTTTGGGCGTATCTCAGCCGGTCTTCGGTGTGCCATGCTTTGAAGTGCGCATTCCAAAATTAGTTTTTTGGGCGAATTTCGATCGGTCTTCGGTGCGCCATGCTTTGGGGTGCGCGTTCTAGACTTACATTTTCTGGCGAATTTCGGTCGATCTTCGGTGCGTCGCGCTTCGGGGTGTGCGTTCCAGACTTAGATTTTCTGGCGAATTTTGGTTGGTCTTCGGTGCGCCACGCTTCGGGGTGTGCACACAAGACTTAGTTTTTTGGGCAAATTTCGATCGGTCTTCGGTGCGCCATGCTACGTGGTGCGGGCACCACACTTAGTTTTTCGGGCGAATTTTGGTCGGTCTTCGGTGCACCACGCTGCGGGGTGCGCGTTTCATATATAATTTTTCGAGCGAATATTGGCCGGTCTTTAGTGAGCGACGCTTTGGGTACGCGTTCCAGACTTTGTTTTTCGGACGAATTTCGATCGGTCATCGGTGTGTCATGCTTCAAGGTGCGCATTCCAGACTTTGTTTTTCGGGCGAATTTCTACTGGCCTCCGGTGCGCGACGCTTCGAGGTGCGTGTTCCACACTTATATTTTTGGGGGAATTTCGGTCGGTCTTTGGTGCACCACCCTTCGGGGTGCGCGTTCTAGACTTTGTTTTTCGGGTGAATTTCAGTCGGTCTTTGGTGCACCACGCTATGGGGTGCGCGTTCCAGATGTAGTTTTTTGAGAGAATTTCGGTCGGTCTTCGGTGCACCACGCTTCGAGGTGCGCGTTCCAGACTTAGTTTTTCGGGCAAATTTTGGTCGATTTTCGATGCGCGACGCTTTGGGGTGCTATTTCCTGACTTAGTTTTTTGGGTGAATTTCGGTCGGTCTTCGGTGCGCCACACTTCGGAATGCGCATTCCAAAATTAGTTTTTTGGGTGAATTTCGGCCGATTTTCGGTGTGCCATACTTCAGGATGCACGTTCCAGGCTTAGTTTTTCGGGCGAATTACGGTCGGTCTTCGGTGCGCCACGCTTCGAGGTGAGCATTCCATACTTAGTTTTATGGGTGAATTTTGGTCGGTGTTCGGTTCGCCAAGTTTCAGGGTACGCGATCCAGAGTTCGTGTTTTGGGCGAATTTCAGTCGATCTTCGGTGCGCCACGCTTCGGGGTGCGCATTCCAGACATAGCTTTTTGGGCAAATTTCAACCGATCTTCGGTGCACCATGCTTCATTGTGCGCGAACCAGACTTAGTTTTTCGGGCGAATTTTGACCGATTATCTATGCGTCACGGTACGGGGTGCGCGTGCCACATTAAGTTTTTCAAGCGAATTTTGGCCGATCTTTGGTGGGCCATGATTCGGGGTGCGCGCTCCGACTTTGTTTTTCGAGCGAATTTCAGTCGGTCTTCGGTATGCCACGCTTCGAGGTGCGCGTTCTATACTTTGTTTTTTGAGCGAATTCAGCCGGTCATCGGTGCTCCACGCTTCGGAGTGCGCGTTCCAGATTTTGTTTTTCGGGCAACTTTTTGCCGTTCTTTGGTGTTCCATGCTTCGGGGTGCGCATACCAGACTTAGTTTTTCGGGCGAATTACGGTCGGTTTTCGATGCGCCACTCTTTGGGGTGCGCGTTCCAGACTTAGTTTTTTAGGCAAATTTCAGTTGGTCTTCGGTGCGCCACGCTTCGGGGTGCGCGTTCCAGTCTTAGTTTTTGGGGCAAATTTTGACCGGTCTTCGGTGCCCAATGCTTCGGAGTGTGCGTTCCAGACATAGTTTTTCGGGCAAATTTCAGCCGGTCTTCGATGTGCAACGCTTTGGGGTGCGTGTTCCAGACTTAGTTTTTCAAGCTATTTTCGGTCGGTCTTAGGTGCGCCACGCTTCGGCGTGCGCATTCAAACTTAGTTTTTTGTGCGAATTTCCACCGGTCTTTGGTGTGCCATTCTTCGGGGTGTACGTACCAGACTTAGTTTTTCGGACAAATTTTGACCGGTCTTTGGTGCGCCACGTTCGAGGTGCACGTTCCATACTTAGTTTTTTGGGCAAATTTCAGCCGGTCTTTGGTGCGCCACGCTTCAGGGTGCGTGTTTCAGACTTTGTTTTTCGGGCGAATTTCGGTCGGTCTTTGGCGCGCCACGCTACGGGGTGCGCGTTCCAGACTAAATTTTTTGAGATAATTTCAGTCGGTCTTCGGTGCGCCATACTTCGAGGTGTATGTTCCAGACTTAGATTTTTGGGTGAATTTCGGTCGATCTTCGATGTGCGACACTACGGGGTGCGCATTCTAGACTTAATTTTTCGAGCGAATTTCAGTCGGTCTTCGGTGCGCCACGCTTTAGAGTGCGCATTCCAGAATTAGTTTTTCGATCGAATTTCAGCCGATTTTCGGTGCGCCATGCCTTAGTGTGCGCGTTCCATACTTAGTTTTTCGGGCAAATTACGGTCGGTCTTCAGTGCGCGACGCTTCTAGGTGCACATTCCAGACTTAGTTTTTCGGGCGAATTTCGGTCGGTCTTCGGTGCGCCATGCTTCATGGTGTATGATCCAGACTTCGTTTTTTGGACGAATTTTGATCGGTCTTTGGTGCGCCAGGCTTCGGGGTGCGTGTTCCAGACTTAGTTTTTTGGGCAAATATCGGCCGGTCTTCGGTGCGCTATGTTTCGGGGTGCATATTCCAGACATAGTTTATAGGCGAATTTCAGCCAGTCTTCGGTGCACCATGCTTCGGGGTGCGTATACCAAACTTATCTTTTCGGGCGATTTTCGACCGGTTTTCGGTGCGCCACACTACGGGGTGCACGCGCCACACTAAGTTTTTTGAGCGAATTTCGGTCGGATTTCAGTGCACCACTTTTCAGGGTACACGTTCTAGACTTTGTTTTTTTGGTGAATTTTGGCCAGTCTTCGGTGCGCCACACTTCGGGGTGCGCGTTCTAGACTTTGTTTTTTGGACGAATTTCGACCGATCATCAGTGCTCCACACTTCGGGATGCACATTCCAGCCTTTGTTTTTTGGGCAATTTTTGGCCGTTCTTTGTTTGTTCCATGCTTCGCGGTGCGTGTTTCAGATTTAGTTTTTTAGTCGAATTACTATCGATCTTCGATGCGCCACTCTTCGGGGTGCGCGTTCCAGACTTAGTTTTTCAGGTAAGTTTCGGTTGGTCTTCGGTACACCATGCTTCGGGGTGCACTTTCCAGATATAGTTTTTCAGGCGAATTTCGGCCGATCTTCGGTGTGCAACTCTTCGAGATGCGCGTTCCTGACTTAGTTTTCAAGCGAATTTCGGTCGATCTTAGGTCCACCACGCTTCGGGGTACGCATTCCAGACTTAGTTTTTCGGGCGAATTTCGTTCGGTCTTCGGTGCGCCACCCTTCGGGGTTTGCGTACCAGACTTAGTTTTTTGGTCAAATTTTAACCGGTCTTCGGTGCGCCACGCTACGGGGTGCGTGCACCACATATATTTTTTTAGACAAATTTTGGCTGGTCTTCGGTGCGCCACGCTTCGAGGTGTGCATTCTATACTTAGTTTTTTGGGCAAATTTCGGTCGGTCTTTGGTGTGCCACACATTGGGGTGCGCGTTCCAGACTTTTTTTTTAGAGCGAATTTCGGTCGGTCTTTGGTGCACCATGCTACGGGGTGAGCGTTCTAGACTTAGTTTTTTGATAGAATTTCGATCGGTCTTCGATGCGCTATGCCTCGAGGTGCGCGTTCCAGACTTAGTTTTTTGGGCAAATTTCAGTCGATCTTTGATGCGCGATGCTTCGGGGTTCCCATTCCAGACTTAGTTTTTTGGGCGAATTTCAACCGGTTTTCGATGCGCCACGCTTCGGAGTGCGCATTCTAGAATTTGTTTTTCGGGTGAATTTTGATCGGTTTTCGGTGCGTTATGCTTCATGGTGCGCATTCCAGACTTAGTTTTACGGGCGAATTATGGCCAGTCTTCGGTGCGCCACGCTTCGAGGTGCGCGTTCCTGACTTAGTTTTTCGAATGAATTTCGATCGGTCTTCGGTGCACCATGCTTTGGGGTGCGCAATCCAGACTTTGTTTTTTGGCGAATTTCGGTCGGTCTTCGATGCACCACGCTTTGGGGAGTGTGTTCTAGACTTAGTTTTTCGAGCAAATATCGGTCAGTCTTCAGTGCGCCACGCTTCGGGGTACGCATTCCAGACATAGTTTTGTGGGCGAATTTCGATCGGTCTTCGGTGCTCTATGCTTTGGGGTGCGCGTACCAGACTTAGTTTTTCGGAAGAATTTCGACCGATTTTTGGTGCGCCACGCTACTGGGTGCGCGTTCCAAACTTTGTTTTTCGGGCAAATTTTGGCCGTTCTTCGGTGTTCCACGCTTCGGGGTTTGCGTTCAAGACTTATTTTTTCGGGCAAATTACGGTCGGTCTTCGATGCGCCACTCTTCGGGGTGCGCGTTCCAGACTTAGTTTTTTGGGCAAATTTTGGTTGGTCATCGGTGCGCCACGCCTCGGGGTGCGCGTTCCAGTCTTAGTTTTTTGGGCGAATTTTGGCCGATCTTCAGTGCACCATGCTTTGGGGTGCGCATTCCAGACATAGTTTTTCGGGCGAATTTTGGCCGGTCTTCGATGTGCAACGCTTCGAGGTGCGCGTTCCAGACTTTGTTTTTCAAGCGAATTTCGGTCGGTCTTAGGTGCGCCACGCTTTGGGGTGCGCATTCCAGAATTAGTTTTTGGAGTGAATTTCAGCCGGTCTTCGGTGCACCATGCTTCGAGGTGTGCGTTCTAGACTCAGTTTTTCTGGCGAATTTTGGCCAGTCTTCGGTGCGCCACGCTTCGGGGTACGCATTCCAGACATTGTAATTTTGGGCAAATTTTGGTAGGTCTTCAGTGCGCCACGCTTCGGGGTGCGCGTTCCAGACTTAGTTTTTCGGGAAAATTTCGACTGATCTTCGGTGCGCTATGCTTTGGGGTGCGCGTTCCAGACTTAGTTTTTCGGGCGAGTTTTGGCCGGTCTTCGGTGCGCCACGCTTCGAGGTGTGCATTCTAGTCTTAGTTTTTGATACGAATTTCAGTCGGTCTTCGGTGCACCGCGCTTCGTGGTGCGTGATCCAGACTTAGTTTTTTGGGAGAATTTTGGCTGGTCTTCGGTGCGCCACGCTTAAGGGTGTGCATCTAGACTTAGTTTTACGGGTGAATTTCGACCGATTTTCGGTGTGCCACTCTTCGGGATGCGTGTTCCAGACTTCGTTTTTCGGGCGAATATTAGTCGGTTTTTGGTGCGCTACGCTTCGAGGTTTTCGTTTTTTGACCGAATTTCGACCGGTCTTCGGTGCTCTACGCTTCGAGGTGCGCATTCCAGACATAGTTTTACTAGTGAATTTTGACCGGTCTTCAGTGCGCCACGCTACCGGATGCGCGCACCACAATTAGTTTTTCGGGCAAACTTCGGTCGGTCATCGATGCCCCACGCCTTCGGGGTGCACGTTCCATCCTTTGTTTTTCAAGCGAATTTCGGTCGGTCATCGGTGCGCCCTGCTTCGGGGTGCGCATTCCAGACTTTCTTTTTTGGGCAAATTTCGGTCGGTCTTCAGTGCGCCTTACTTTGGGGTGCGCGTTCCAGACTTAGTTTTTCGGGCGAATTTTGGTCGGTCTTCATTGCGCCATGATTCGGGGTGCACGTTCCAGACTTAGTTTTTTGGGCGAATTTCGATCGGTTTTTGGTGGGCCACACTTTCAGGTGCGTGTTCAAGACTTCATTTTTCGGGCAAATTTCGATCGGTCTTTGGTGCGCCTTGCTTTGGGGTACGCATTCCAAACTTAGTTTTTCGGGTTAATTTTGCCTGGTCTACGGTACGACATGCTTCGGGGTGCGAGTGCCAGACTTAGTTTTTCTAGCGAATTTTGATCGATCTTCGGTGCGTCACGCTACGGGGTGCACGCACCACACTTAGTTTTTTAGGCGAATTTTGGCCGGTCTTCGGTAAGCCATGGTTCGGGGTGCGCATTCCAGACTTAGTTTTTCGGGCGAATTTCGGCCGATATTCGATACGCCATGCTTTGGGGTGCGCGTACCAGACTTAGTTTTTCGGGCAAATTTTGATCGGTCTTCGGTGCGCCACGCTACGGTGTGCATGCACCAAACTTCGTTTTTTGGGCAAATTTCAACCGATCTTTAGTGCGCCATGCTTCAAGGAGTGCATTCCACACTTAGTTTTTCGGGCGAATTTCTGCAGGTCTTCGGTACGCCATACTTCAAGGTGCGCGTTCCAGACTTTTTTTTTCGGGCGAATTTCGGCCGCTCTTCGGTGCGCCAAGTTTCGGGGTGCTCGTTCCAAACTTAGTTTTTCGGGCAAATTTTGGTCAGTCTTCGGTGCACCACGCTTCGGGGTGCACGTTCTAGACTTAGTTTTTTGGGCGAATTTCACCCGGTATTCGTTGCGCCACGCTTCGGGATCCGCATTACAGACATTATTTTTCTAGCAAATTTTGACCGGTCTTCGGTGCGCCACACTTCGGGGTGCGCGTTCCAGACTTAGTTTTTTGGGCAAATTTTGGCCGATCTTCGGTGCTCCACGCTTTGGGATGTGCGTTCCAGACTTAGTTTTTCGAGCAAATTTCGGTCGATCTTCGGTGCGCTATGCTTCGGGGTGCGCTTTCCAGACCTAATTTTTCGGGCGAATTTCGGCTGGTCTTTGGTGCGCCATGCTTCGGGTTGCGTGTTTCAGACTTAGTTTTTCTGGCAAATTTCGGCCCGTCTTTGGTGCGCCACTCTTTGTAATGCACGTACCAGACTTAGTTTTTTGTGCGAATTTCGGCTGGTCTTCGGTACACCACGCTACAGGGTGTGCACACCACACTTAGTTTTTTGGGCGAATTTCGGTCAGTCATCGGTGCGCCACTTATCGGGGTACGCGTTCCAGGCTATATTTTACGGGCGAATGTCGGCGAGTCATCGGTGCGCCACGCTTTGGGGTGCGCGTTTCAGACTTTTTTTTTCGCGTGAATTTCGACCGGTCTTCGTTGCGCCACGCTTCAGGGTGTGCGTTCGAGATTTAGTTTTTAGGGCAATTTTGGCCGGTCTTCGATGCGCCATGCTTCGGGGTGCTCGTTCCAGACATTGTTTTTTGGGCGAATTTCGGCCGGTCTTTGGTTCGCCATGCTTCGGGGTGCGCGTTCCAGACTTAGATTTGTAGGCGAATTTTAGTCGGTTTTCGGTGCGCCACACTTCGAGGTCTGCGTTCCAGACTTAGTTTTTCGGGATAATTTCGACCGGTCTTCGGTGCGCTATGCTACGGGGTGCGCACAACACACTTAGTTTTTCGGGCAAATTTTGGTCGGTCTTCAGTGCGCCATGCTTCGGGGTGCGTGTTATAGATATTGTTTTTCGGGTGAATTTTAACCGATCATCGGTGAGCCAAGCTTCGGGGTGCGCATTCCAGACTTAGTTTTTCGGGCGAATTTTGGCCGGTCTTCGGTGCGCCATGCTACGGGGTGCGCATTCCAGACTTAGTTTTTCGAGCGAATTTCGACCGGTCTTGGTGCGCCACGCTTAGGGGTGCGCATTCCAGACTTAGTTTTTCAGGCGAATTTTGGTCGGTCATCATTGCGGCACGCTTCGAGGTGTACGTTCCGAACTTAGTTTTTCGGGCAAATTTCGGTCGGTATTCGATGCACCACGCTTCGGGGTGCGCGTTTCAGACTTAGTTTTTTGGGCGAATTTCGGCCAGCCTTTGGTTCGCTACGCTTCGGGGTTCGCATTCCAGACTTAGTTTTTCGGGCGGATTTTGACTGGTCTTCGGTGCGCCATGCTTCGGGGTGCGCGTTCCAAACTTAGTTTTGTGGCGAATTTCAGCTGGTCTTCGGTGCGCCACTTTTCAAGGTGCGCGTTCCACACTTAGTTTTTCGGGCGAATTTTGGTCAGTCTTCGGTGCGCCATACTTCGGGGTGTGCATTCCAGAATTAGTTTTTCGAGCAAATTTCGGCCGGTCTTCGGTGCTCCACGCTTCGAGGTGCGCGTTCCAGCCTTAGTTTTTTGGGCGAATTTTGACTGGTTTTTCGGTGCGCCACGCGGGGTGCGCGTACCACACTTAGTTTTTCTGAAAAATTTTGACCGGTCTTCAGTTCGCCATGCTTCTGGGTGCACGTTCCATACTTAGTTTTTCGTGCGAATTTCGGCCGGTCTTCAGTGTGCCACGCTTCGGGGTGTGCGTACCAGACTTAGTTTTTCGAGCAAATTACGATCGGTCTTTGGTGCGCCATGCTACGTTTCAGGGTGCGCCATGCTTCAGGGTGCGCGTTCCACACTTAGTTTTCAGGGTGAATTTTAGCCGGCCTTCGGTGCGCCACGCTTCGGTCTGCGCATTCCAGACTTAGTTTTTTGGGCGAATTTCGGTCGGTCTTTTGTGCGCCACGCTTTGGGGTGCGTCTTCCAAACTTAGTTTTTCGGGCGAATTTTGATCGGTCATCGGTGCGCCATGCTTCGAGGTGCGCGTTCCAGACTTAGTTTTTCGGGTGAATTTCGGTCGGTCTTTGGTGCACCAACCTTCGGGGTGCGCGTTCCAGACTTAGGTGAATTTTGGTCGGTCTACGGTGTGCCACGCTTCGAGGTGCGTCGGTCTTCGCTGCGCCACACTTCGGGATGCATGTTCCAGACTTAGTTTTTTGGGCGAATTTCGGTCGGTCTTTGTTGCGCCACGCTTTGGGGTACGCGTTCCAGACTTAGTATTTCAGGCGAATTTCGGTCGGTCTTCGGTGCGCCACGCTTTAAGGTGCGCGTTCCGCAATTAGTTTTTCGGGTGAATTATGACTGGACTTCGGTGCACCACGCTTCGAGGTATGTGTTCCAGACTTTGTTTTTCAGGCGAATTTCAGCCGATCATCAGTGCGCCAAGCTTCAGGGTGCTCATTCTAAACTTTGTTTTTTGGGCGAATTTCGGCCGGTCTTCAGTTCGCTAAGTTTCAGTATGCGCGTTCCATACTTAGTTTTTCGGACGAATTTTGGTCAGTCTTCGGTGTGCCATGCTTCGGGGTTCGCGTTCTAGACTTAGTTTTTTGGGTGCATTTTGGCCGATCTTCATTGTGCCATGCTTCGGGGTTCATGTTCCAGACTTAGTTTTTCGGGCGAATTTCAGCCGGTCTTCAGTGCGCCATGCTTCAGGGTACGCATTCAGACTTAGTTTTTTAGGCAAATTTCGGTCGGTCCTCGAGGCGCCACACTTCGGGGTGCACGTTCCAAACTTAGTTTTACGGACAAATTTCGATCGGTCTTCGGTGCGCCATACTTCGAGGTTTGCGTTCCAGACTTAGTTTTTCAAACGAATTTTTGTCGGTCTTCGGCACACCATGCTTCTGGGTGCGCGTTACAGACTTAGTTTTCGAACGAATTTCGGCTTGTCTTTGGGGCACCACGCTTCGGGCTGCATGTACCAGACTTAGTTTTTTGCACGAATTTCGATCGGTCTTCGGAGTGCCACGCTACGGGGTGCGCGCACTACACTTACTTTTTCGAGTGAATTTCGGCTGGTCTTCGGTGTGCCACACTTCTAGGTGCGTGTTCCACACTTAGTTTTTCGAGTGAATTTTAGCCGGTCTTCGATGCGCCACGCTTCGGGGTGCGCATTCCAGACTTAGTTTTTCGGACGAATTTTGGTTGGTTTTCAGTGCGCCATACTTCGTGTTGCGCATTCCAGATTTAGTTTTTTAGGTGAATTTTGGCCTGTTTTTGGTGCGCCACACTACGAGGTGCGCGTTCCAAACTTAGTTTTTCGGGCAAATTTTAATTGGTCTTCAGCGCGCCATGCTTTGGGGTGCGCGTTCCAGACTTAGTTTTTTATGCAAATTTCGGTCGGTTTTCGGTGCGCCACGCTACGGGGTGCTCGTTCCAGATTTAGTTTTTCGAGCGAATTTTGGCCGGTCTTCGGTGCGCCATGCTTCGGGGTGCGAGTTCCAGACTTACTTTTTTCGGGTGAATTTTGATGGGTCTTCAGTGCGCCACGCTTTGGGGTGCGCGTTCAAGACTTAGTTTTTCGGGCAAATATCGGCCGATCTTTGGGGCGCCACGCTTCAGGCTGCGCATTCCAGATAATGTTTTTCAGCCAAATTTTGATCGATCTTCGGTGCGCCACGCTTCGCGGTACGTGTATCAGACTTAGTTTTTCAAGCGAATTTCGACTGGCCTTCCGTGCGCCACACTACGGGGTGCGCGCACCACATTTAGTTTTTCGGACAAATTTTGACCGATCTTCGGTGCGCCACGCTTCGAGGTGCACGTTCCATACTTAGTTTTTTGGGCAAATTTCTGCTGGTCTTCGATGCACCACGGTTCGAGGTGCGCGTTCCAGACTTTATTTTTCGGGCAAATTTCGGCTGGTCATCGCTGTGTCATGCTTTGGGGTGCACATTCCAGACTTAATTGTTCGAGTGAATTTCGGCCGGTCTTCGGTGCACCAACCTTCGGGGTGCACGTTCCAGACTTAGTTTTTTGGGCGAATTTTGGCCTGCCTACGGTGCGCCATGCTTCGAGGTGCATCAGTCTTCGCTGCGCCACGCTTCGGGGTACATGTTCCAGATTTAGTTTTTCGGGCGAATTTCGGTTGGTCTTAGTTGCGCCACGCTTCGGGGTGCCCATTCCAGACTTAGTTTTTCGGGTGAATTTCGGCAGGTCTATGGTGCGCCACCCTTCGAGGTGCGCGTTCCAGATATAGTTTTTCGGGCAAATTTTGGCCAATCTTCGGTGAGCCATGCTTCGGGGTGTGCATTCCAGACATAGT
This sequence comes from Chamaelirium japonicum, assembly GCA_947650365.1. Classification (NCBI taxonomy): domain Eukaryota; kingdom Viridiplantae; phylum Streptophyta; class Magnoliopsida; order Liliales; family Melanthiaceae; genus Chamaelirium; species Chamaelirium japonicum. The sequence goes on from OX393560.1 coordinate 55,974,616, forward strand.
TTTTCGGGCGAATTTCGGCCAATCTTCGGTGCGCCACGCTACGAGGTGCGCGTTCTAAACTTAGTTTTTTGGGCGAATTTCAGTCAGTCTTTGGTGCGCCACGCTTCGAGGTGCGCGTTCCAGACTTAGTTTTTCGTGTGAATTTTGGCCGGTCTTTGGTGCGCCATGCTTTGGGCTCTACGTACCAGACTTAGTTTTTCGCACGAATTTTGGTCGGTCTTCGAAACACAACGCTGCGTGGTTCACGCACCACACTTAGTTTTTCAGGTGAATTTCGGCCGGTCTTCGGTGCGCCACGCTTCAGGGTGAGTGTTCCACACTTAGTTTTTCGGGCGAATTTCGGTCGGTCTTCGGTGCGCCACGCTTCGGGGTGCGCATTCCATACTTAGTTTTTCGTGTGAATTTCAATCGGTCTTCGATGCGCTATGCTTCGGGTTGAGCATTCCAGACTTAGTTTTTCGGGTGAATTCTGACCAGTTTTTGAAGCACCACACTTCGAGGTGCGCGTTCCAGACTTAGTTTTTCAGGCAAAATTTGATCGGTCTTCAGTGCGCCATGCTTCGGGGTGCGCGTTCCAGACTTAGTTTTTCGAGCGAATTTCGATCGGTTATCGGTGCACCACGCTATGGGGTGCACGTTCCATATTTAGTTTTTCGGGCGAATTTTGGCCGGTCTTCGGTGCGCCATGCTTCGGGGTGCGCGTTCAAGACTTAATTTTTTTGGGCGAATTTCGGCGGGTCTTCGGTGCGCCACGCTTTGAGGTGTACGTTCTAGACTTAGTTTTTTAGGCGAATATCGGCCGATCTTTGGGGCGCCACGCTTCAGGGTACGTGTTCCAGATATTGTTTTTTGGCTGAATTTTGGCCGGTCTTCGGTGCGCCACGCTTCGCGGCGCGTGTACCAAACTTAGTTTTTCAAGCGGATTTTAACCGGTCTTCCGTGCGCCATGCTACGAGGTGTGCGCCCCATACTTAATTTTTGGGGTGAATTTCGGCCGATCCGCGATGCGCCACACTTCGAGGTGCACGTTTCATACTTAGTTTTTCAGGTGAATTTCGGCCGGTCTTCGGTGCGCCACGGTTCGAGATGTGCATTCCAGACTTTGTTTTTCGAGTGAATTTCGGATGGTCATCGTTGTGTCATGCTTCTGGGTGCGCATTCCAGACTTTGTTTTTTCGGGAGAATTTCTGTCGGTCTTTGGTGCACCAACCTTTGGAGTGGGCGTTCCAAACTTAGGTTTTCGGGCGAATTTTGGCCGGTCTACGGTATGCCACGCTTCAAGGTGCCACGTTTCGGGGTGCGCGTTCCAGACTTTGTTTTTCAGGCGAATTTTGGCCGACCATCAGTGCGCCACGCTTCATGCCGCATTCAAAACTAAGTTTTTCGAAAGAATTTCAATCTGTCTTCGGTGCGCCATGCTTCGAGGTGCGTGTTCTAGACTTAGTTTTTTGGACGAATTTTGGTCGGTCTTTGGTGCGCCACGCTACGGGGTGTGTGCACTACATTTAGTTTTTCGGGCGAATTTCGGTCGGTCTTTGGTGCGCCACGCTTCAGGGTGCGTATTCCACACTTATTTTTTCGGGCGAACTTTGGTCGGTCTTCGGTGCGCCACCATTCGGGGTGTGTATCCTAGACTTAGTTTTTCGGGCGAATTTTTGTCGGTCTTCGGTGCGTCAAGCTTTAGGGTGCGTGTACCAAACTTAGTTTTTCAGACAAAATTCAATCGGTTCTCGGTGCGCAACGCTACGGGGTGCGCGCGCCACACTTAGTTTTTCGCGCGAATTTTGGCCTGTCTTCGGTGTGCCATGCTTCAGGTTACGCATTCCATACTTAGTTTTTCGGGCGAATTTCGGCCGGTCTTTGGTGCGCCAAGCTTCGAGGTGTGCGTTCCAAACTTTGTTTTTCGGGCAAAATTCGACCGGTCTTCTGTGCGCCACGCTTCGAGGTGCGTATTCCAGACTTAGTTTTTCGGGATAATATCAGTCGGTCTTCGATGCGCCACAGTTCGACGTATACGTTCCAGACTTAGTATTTCGGGTGAATTTCGATCGGTCTTCGATGCGCCACGCTTCGGGGTGCACATTCCAGACTTAGTTTTTCATGAGAATTTTGGTCGGTCTTCGGTGCGCCATGCTTTGGGGTGCGTATTCTAGAATTAGGTTTTTGGACGAATTTTGGCCGGTCTTCGGTGCACCATGCTTCGGGGTGCGCATTCCCGATTTAGTTTTTCAGGCAAATTTTGGCTGGTCTTCAGTTCGCCACGCTTCGGGGTGCGCTTTCCAGACTTAGTTTTTCGGACGAATTTCGGCCGGTCTTCGGTGTGCCATCCTTCGGGGTGTGCATTCCAGACTTAGTTTTTGGGTAAATTTCGGACGGTCTTCGGTTCGCCACGCTTAGAGATGCGCATTCTAGACTTAGTTTTTTAGGCGAATTTCAGTCGGTCTCCGGTGGGCCACACTTAGGGGTGCACGTTCAAGACTTAGTTTTTTGGGCGAATTTTGCCCAGTCTTCGGTGCACCACGCTTCAGGGTGCGCATACCAGACTTAGTTTTTTGGGTGAATTTTGACCGGTCTTTGATGCGCCATGCTACGGGATGCGCGCACCACACTTAGTTTTTCGGGCAAATTTCGACCGGTCTTCGGTGTGCCAAGCTTTGGGATACACGTACCAGACTTAGATTTTTGTGCGAATTTTGACCGATCTTAGGTGCGCCACGCTACGGGGTGCGCGCAACACACTTAGGTTTTCGGGCGAATTTCGGTCGGTCTTCGGTGCGCCACGGTTCGGGGTATGCATTCCACACTTAGTTTTTCGGGCGAATTTTGGCTAGTCAACGGTGAGCCACGCTTCGAGGTGCGCATTCCAGAGTTTGTTTTTCGAGCGAATTTTGGCTGGTCTTCGGTGCGCCACACTTCGGGGTGCGCGTTCCAAATTAGTTTTTCCGGCGAATTTTAGTCGGTCTTCGGTGCGCCATGCTTCGGGGTGCACGTACTAGACTTAGTTTTTCGAGCGAATTTTGACCAATCTTCGGTGCGCCACGCTACGGGGTGCGCGCACCACACTTAGTTTTTTAGGTGAATTTCGGCCGGTCTTCGGTGTGTCATGCTTTGGGGTACGCGTTACACACTTCGTTTTTCGAACGAATTTCGGCCAGTCTTCGGTGCGCCACGCTTTGAGGTGCGCATTCCAGACTATGTTTTTCGAGCGAATTTCGATGAGTCATCGGTGCGCCATGCTTCGGGGTGCACATTCCAGACTTTGTTTTTCGAGCGAATTTCGGTCGGTCTTCGGTGCGCCACGCTTCAGGGTGTGAGTTCCAGACTTAGTTTTTCAAGCAAATTTTGGTTGGTCTTCGGTGCGCCAAGCTTTGGGGTGCGCATTCCAGACTTAGGTTTTCGGGCGAATTTTGGTCAGTCTTCGGTGCGCCACGCTTCGGGATGCGCGTACAGACTTAGTTTTTTGGGTGAATTTTGAGTGATCTTTGGTGCGCCACGCTACGGGGTGCACACACCACACTTAGTTTTTCGGGTAAATTTCGGCCGGTCATCGGTGCACCACGCTTCGGGGTGCACGTTCCATACTTACTTTTTTCGGGCGAATTTCGGCCGGTCTTCGGTGCACCATGCTTCTAAGTGCGTGTTGCAGATATAGTTTTTTGGGTGAATTTTCGGTCGGTCTTCGATTCACCACGCTTCGGGGTGCGCGTTCCAAACTTAGTTTTTCGAGCATATTTCAGCCGGTCTTCGATGCGCCACGCTTCGGGGTACATGTTCCAGACATAGTTTATCGAACGAATTTTGGCCGGTATTCGGTGCGCCGCGCTTCGGGGTGCGCATTCCAAACTTAGTTTTTCGGACGAATTTCTATTGGTATTCGGTGCGCCATGCTTCGGGGTGCACGTTCCACACTTAATTTTTTGGGCGAATCTCGGCCAGTCTTCGGTGCGCCACGTTTCGAGGTGCGCATTCCAGACTTAGTTTTTCAAGTGAATTTTAGTTAGTCTTCGGTGCGCCATGCTTCGGGGTGTGCATTCCAGACTTAGATTTTCTGGCAAATTTTGGTCAGTCTTCGGTGTGCCTCGCTTCGGGGTGCACGTTCCAGACATAGTTTTTTGGACGAATTTCGGTCGGTCTTCGGTGCGCCATGCTTTAGGATGCATGTACCAGACTTATTTTTTTGCGACGTTCGATCGGTCTTCGCTGCGCCATGCTACGGGGTGCGCGCACCACACTTAGTTTTTCGGGCGAATTTTTACCGGTCTTCAGTGCGCCACGCTTCGGGGTGCGCGTTCCACACTTAGTTTTTTGGGTGCATTTCGGCCGGTCTTCGGTGCATCTCGCTTCGGGGTACACGTTCCAGACTTTGTTTTTCGGGTGAATTTCGATCGGTCATCGGTGCGTCACGCTTTAGGGTGCGCGTTCTAGACTTTGTTTTCTAGGCAAATTTTGGCTGGTCTTCGATGCGCCACGCTTCGGGGTGCGCGTTCCAGACTTAGTTTTTCGGGCGAATTTTAGCCGGTTTTCAGTGCGCCACGCTTCGGGGTGCACGTACCAGACTTAGTTTTTCGGGCAAATTTTGACCGGTCTTCGGTGCGCCACGCTACGGGGTGCATGCACCACACTTAGTTTTTCAGGCAAATTTTGGTCGGTATTCGGTGCACCATGCTTCGGGGTGCGAGTTCCACACTTAGTTTTTCTGACGAATTTTGGTCAGTCTTCGATGCGCCATGCTTCGGGGTGCGCGTTCCAGACTTTGTTTTTCGGGCGAATTTCGGTCGATCATCGGTGCACCATGCTTCGAGGTGCGCGTTCCAGACTTAGTTTTTCGAGTGAATTTCGACCGGTCTTCGATGCGCCATGCATCGGGGTGCGCATTCCAGACTTAGTTTTTTGGTCGAATTTTGGCAGGTCTTCGGTGCGCCATGTTTCATGGTGCACGTTCCAGACTTGATTTTTCGGGCAAATTTTGGCCGGTCTTTGGTGCACCACGCTTCATGTTGCGCATTCCAAACTTAGTTTGTTGAGCAAATTTCGGTCGGTCTTTGGTGCTCCATGCTTTGGGGTGCGTATTCCATACTTAGTTTTTCGAGCGAATTTTGGCCGATCTTCGGTCTGCCACGCTTTAGGGTGTGTGTTCCAGACATAGGTTTTCGGACGAATTTCGGCCGGTCTTCGGTGCGCCAAGCTTCGAGGTGCGCTAACCAGACTTAGTTTTTTGGGCGAATTTCGACCGATCTTCGGTGCGCCACGCTACGGGGTGCGCGCACCACACTTAGTTTTTCGGGCAAATTTCGGCCGGTCATCGGTGCGCCACGATTCAGGGTGCGTGTTCCACACTTAGTTTTTCGAGCGATTTTCAGCCGGTCTTCGGTGCGCCACGCTTCGGGGTGCACGTTCTTGACTTTTTTTTCAGGCAAATTTCGACCGGTATTCGGTGCGCCACGCTTCAGAGTGCACGTGCCAGACTTTGTTTTTTGGGTGAATTTCGTCCGGTCTTCGGTGCGCCACGCTTCGGGGTGTGCGTACCAGACTTAGTTTTTTGGGCGAATTTCGACCGGTCTTCGATGCGCCACGCTACAGGGTACGCGCACCACACTTAGTTTTTCGGTCGAATTTTGGTCGTTCTGCAGTGTGCCACGCTTTGGGGTGCGTGTTCCACACTTAGTTTTTTGGTCGAATTTCGGTCGATCTTCGGTGCGCCTGCTTTGAGGTGCGCGTTCTAGACTTTGTTTTTCGGGCAAATTTCGGCCGATCATCGGTGCGCCAAGCTTCGAGGTGCGTGTTCCAGACTATGTTTTTCGGGCGAATTTTGACCGGTCTTTGGTGCGCCAAGCTTCGGGGTGCGCGTTGCAGACTTAATTTTTTGGGCGAATTTCTGTCAGTCTTCGGTGCACCACGCTTCGGGGTATGCGTTCCAGACTTAGTTTTTCGGGCGAATTTCAGTCGGTCTTCGGTGCGCCACGCTTCGGGGTGCGCGTTCCAGTTTTAGTTTTTCGAACAAATTTCGGTCGGTCTTCGGTGCACCATGCTTTGGGGTGCGCGTTCCAAACTTAGTTTATCCAGCGAATTTCGGCCGATCTTCGGTGTGCCACGCTTCGAGGTGCGCATTTCAGACTTAGTTTTTCGGGCGAATTTTGGTCAGCCTTCGGTGCGCTATGCTACAGGATGCACATTCCAGACTTTGTCTTTCGGGCAAATTTTGGCCGGTCTTCGGTGCGCCACACTTCGGGGTGCGCATTCCAGACTTAATTTTTTGGGCGAATTTTGGCCTGTTTTCGGTGCGCCACGCTTCGGGGTGCGCGTACCAGACTTAGTTTTTCGTGCGAAGTTCGACTGGTCTTAGGTGCGCCACGCTACAGGGTGCGCATACCACACTTAGTTTTTTGGGCGAATTTCGACCGGTCTTCGGTGCGCCACACTTCGGGGTGCACGTTCCACACTTAGTTTTTCGGGCGAATTTCGGCCTGTCTACGGTGCGCCACGCTTCGAGGTGCGCGTTCCAGACTTTGTCTTTCGGACGAATTTTGGCCGGTCTTCGGTGCGCTACGCTTCGGGGTGCGCGTTCCAGACTTAGTTTTTTGGGCGAATTTCGGCCGATCTTCAGTGCGCCACGCTTCGGGGTGGACGTACCAGACTTAGTTTTTCAAGCGAATTTCGACCGGTCTTCAATGCGCCATGCTACGGGGTGCGCGCACCACACTTGGTATTTCGGGCGAATTTCAGCCGATCTTCGGTGCGCCACGCTTCGAGGTGCGCGTTCCATACTTAGTTTTTTGGGTGAATTTCGATCGGTCTTCGGTGCGCCACACTTCATGGTGCGCGTTCCAGACTATGTTTTTCGGCCGAATTTTGATGAGTCATCGGTATGCCACGCTTCGAGGTGCGTGTTCCAGACTTTGTTTTTCGGGCGAATTTCGGTCGGTCTTCGGTGGCCATGCTTCGGGGTGCGTTCCAAACTTAGTTCTTTTTTTATAGTAAATAAAAAATCAACAAAATTTAACCCCCTAAAAATATTGATATTGTAAATATCCCCCACTTTTTAAATTTTATTACAAACCCCTCTTATATTCTGATATTTAACAAACTCCTTGTATGATTACTTTGTCGTTTGAGAGAAGAATTATTATGGAAATATTTCCTTCAAGCGCTAACATTGAAATTCACACTCACTTTTTGCATATTACCCCTAAAATATTATTGATATTGTGAATAACCCCCTCACCTTTTAAGTTTTACTAATAACCACCTCGCATGTTCTAACATTGATTAAAATCCCCCTGTTAACAAACTCTTCCTTCACTAAACAAAACATGGGTTAAATCCTAAGTTAACTTTGAAGTTGCATCTTTACCCTCGAGTATTCTAACATTGAATAAAATCCCCCCACTATTCACGAACTCTTCCTTCACTTGACCAGACATGGCCTAAATCCCAAAATAACTTTGATGTTATCTTTTTTGTCCTCGCGTAAAATAATAAAACTTAGAAGGTGGGGGCTATCCATAAAATGAATATTTGTTAGGGGGTTATATGCCAAAAATCCCTTTAAGGAGAATGTGAAGCCTTCTCCAATTGGCACATAGTTGTTGACGATGTAGGTTTGATAATAGTAGGCATTCCAAAACTAGTTGGTTTGATACGACCATTTCTCCTTTGTTAGTTGTGATTCAATTATTGCATGGGCCATATGGCAGGCCGGCCAGTTAAATCAATAATCCACTATTTAAAGCATACCTATGTATGGTGAAAAAGTAGGGAGCAACTTAAAGGAGTACGATTTTGTTTCAACCTCCTTAAAAAGGTAGGAGCATCCCACTCTCTCTCATTGATCCATTACAAGGGTATGTTTGTTATTTCATACTGTTTATCATGGTGAAATGACCAAAAGCCCTTGAGATGGACCAATGAGAGAGAGCGGGATGCTCCAACCTCTTTAAGGAGGTCGGAACAAAATCGTTCTCACTTAAACGTCGTGTTCCCAAAAACCAAAGCTTTTGTCTAATTCCTACAACCTAATTTTGCCATATCAATCTAGACATATAGCATGAAATATATCAAGACTTTGCTATTACATCATTGTCGGAATGCGCGCATCACGGGGAATCAAAATCAAAAGAGTAGTTATTCCATAAGATGTCCTATACCGTAAGGTGGCGGGACCGATGCATCTGCGACCATCGGGCTAAGTGTCATTCACCGATCGGGTTGTCAGCCATCGGGCGACTGTGACGAATCAAGACCCACTACCTTACGTACGGGATGCCTTATTGTGGATTATTTCTCAAATCAACATTGCGCAACACATGGCATGCCTACATATTGTCAAACAAGTCGGGAGCAGCCTAAAGGCCATGTTCCCGGATCTAAATCTCTTGTCCAATTCCACATGCTCGGGTTTTGTCCAATCAATCGAGACTTATAACATTAAATATATCAAGATTTTGCTACGACATCATTTTCGAAATACATAACGTGCCATCTAAATCGAGAATGTGTGTAAATTACTTATGATCTCAATATCCAACAAGACATGCTTCAACAACGTGTCAGCTCGGGCTCTTGTAAAAGAAACTTTTAGGTCGCGGTTGGCGCACGAACTGAGCTTTTGTCCCGTCGATCGGGACATTAGCATTGGATAAGATGAGGTGGCTTTCGAATATATCTCAGGAATAACCGGTTACATAAAGAGGGTCGGAAAAATAAGAGACCTTAGTGAACGGTCCAAAACAAAAGATCACTTTAAGTCGAAGGAATTAGAGGACAAAAATACCCCTAAATGTGCTTCAAAATTTTATTTTCATGTCACGTCTTTCTAAACTAAACCAAATCCTAAAACCTAAGATCTATAGGCCATGGGATGAACTCTGGACCTAATCCTAAACTTAATCCGAACCGAACCATGTTTGCTGCCCGCCTCTTGTATCAGCTGGTGGCGACGGCGGCGACGAGCAGCTGCGACTTTGCGGCTCTATTGCTCGTTCCGTTGGGGGGTGGGAGGAGACGGAGGTCGAGGTCACCTCCGCTGCTGCTGCTCACTGCTGCTCGAGGCAGAGAACAGGGGAACGGGAGAAAGGGAGGGCATTTTTTGTGTTTATGAAATGATTTTGGTTCCTTCCCCCAAAGGGATCTTATGAGTGTGCCGTTTATCAAAATATGTTGTCTGGGACCTAACACCCATTTCCCCTCAAAAAATGAGGTTTTTCCCAAAATGAGCCCCAACTAACGCCAATTGTTGGGAATGGACCCTGTTACTTTTTGCATTACTTGTCTAACCCTAAACATGTACCAATTATTCCATCCAAATATCTTTAAAAATTTTATGACCGTTGTACCCTTAAAGGTTAAAAATAGTTAATCTTTTCCGTTTGAATTTGTTCTCGCTTCAATTGCTCATATTCACCGAAGATCGTGGGATTGGTATCATTTTTCATTCCCAACGTCCTTGTCATCGAGTTGGAGGTCACCGTAAAATGATCAAGGTTAGGCCTGTCAAAGGGTAGGGCTAGGGCAGGGTTGGGGTCAAATCGGACTTGACCCTTTGTTTTAGGAGGTAGGCCCTAGTCTGGCCCAAGACCTTCAAGGCCAGAAAATGATGGACCCTAGCTCGATCCTTCAAGGGCCAGGACTGGGCTAGGGCTGATCAAGGGCCAAGTTGATATCACTACGATAAGGATTATCGATATATTTATTTATTGAGTTAGATAATTAAGGAAGGATTAAATCTTTTTTTCTCTCCCTAAACTACTCTTATGCTAGTGCCTTTAGGCTTTTGGCATTCATTTAAAACCCCACTCATTTATTCGTGCTTGAGACTAATAATACATCTTTAAAGTTTTATAAGTCTTATGAGTGTTATATAATACTTCTAATACTAGATAACTCCAATTCTTATAGGGTTACAATGAGTGACTTATTAGTCCCACTTAGCCATTGGTTTAACCCCTTGATAAGTATTATATATATATATATATATATATATATATATATATATATATATATATATATATATATATATATATATATAAAATTTATGTATTTAAAGGGCCTAGCAGGGCCCGGCCATAGGTTTCCCTAGCCCGGCCCTCATCTTATGCTTTGGAGGGCTGGGCCGGGCAGGGTACCCTCTCCAAAGGTCCAGATTGACAGACCTAATCAAGGTAAAATTAAATGTTAAAAGAATAGATAAAAAGTATAAAAAAATCAAGTTCATCTTTCCCGTTCGAATTTCTTTTCACCTCAATCGCCTCTCGTCACCGGAGATCATGGGGCTGATGTCATTTTTGTCCCCAGCACTCTTGCTGTCCAATCGGAGGTTGCCATAAAACGATCAAGGTACTCACTCTAAATCGTTACTTAAATCGAAACCCTAACTTTAGACACGAATCCCTAATTTATGAAAAACCCTACCAAAAACCTTATTTTACAATCCCTAATTTACACGAGCCCTAACTCCTCACCATAACCCTAATTTATAAGAAACCCTAGCCACCACATAATGCGCTGACGCATTTCATTGATGCGCCAATGTATCATGTTCACCGACACATTTCATTGATGCGCTAACGTATCGTGTGCACCGGAGCATTTCATTGATGCGCTGACGCATTTCATTAAGGCACCGATGCAAATGATTTGCCTGGGGGAACTGGGTGATCTCCTCGAGGTCCTAAACGAGGTGACTTTGACCGAGGAGCCTGACTCGGCGGACTAGCAGTGGACCGCTTCTGGCGATTTCTCAGTAAAGAGTCGTTATGGATTCCTCAACTTCAGGGGTGTCCGATATCTTCCAGCTAAGGTGATTTGGCGGGCACGTTGTTCTCTCAAGACGATGATGTTCATGCTTCTTGCTTTCTAGGATCGTATCCTCACAGAGGCTAACCTGCTGAGGCGCAACCACCCAGGGGTGTCGGATTCGTCATGCACGCTCTGTGGAGTTTCGGAGGAGTCCACTGATCACCTGCTGCTGCGGCGTGAGTTCTTGAGGAAAGTCTGGAGTCACTTCCTCAACAGACTGAATCTGACCTCTTCACTGTTATCTTTGGCCTCCCTCTAGGGTCCCTAGCGCATAGGCAGTTCTGCGGGCTTGAGTGCAAAGGCTGGGATGTGCTCGCTATCGGCGTTTATTGGGCGATCTGGCTGGAGCGGAATCGATGGAACTTCCAAGACAAGAGGGACATTTGCAAGGACGTGATCTCTCACTCCAAGTCCATGTTCCACCTCTGGGCTTGTAATTTGAAGCCAGGGGTGAGAGATTTCATCCTTGATCTTTGTAACTAGGTTGTGTTTCGGGGCAGGCTTTCATCTCTAAGCCCCCCTTCTTCTCTCCCCTGTTCCCTCCCTGTTCTCTTCCATTTTTTTATCCATTGGTAGCTAGCAGTCCAGGTCAACCCCCCCCCCCCCCTCATTCTCTGAGAGGGATTTCTCAAAAAAAAAAAAAGATACTAACACATATTTGCATAGATGCATGATCCGGCGATTGACGTCTAAGGTTTCAATAATGAAAAAAAAGTGGGATTTAGGATTTAGATGACTACTATGGAGTTCCGACGAACCTCGGAGGTGATTCCGGGACTTTTTCAGGTTCTAATGGATGATTTAATGGGCAAAGATGATGATTGCACGAGAAAATAATGAGGAAATCAGCTACCACCCATTGCCACTGTCGACCACCGTCGCCCCATCAGCTACCACCCACCGCCATCGTCGCCAGCTACCACCCTCGCCGCCTCACCGGCCATCACGGGTGGTAGCCAAAGGGGGCGATGGCGGCGGGAGGTGGCCGACGGGGTGACGATGGTGGGCGGTGGCTGGTGGTGCGGCGACGACTAGTGGCGGCGGCATCCCCCTAGGGCTCATCTCATGACTCAATCGTAGCCATTGGAATGGGATACGCCACATGTCGCTCCCTAAAACATCAACGACAGAAAGGAAAAACATATCAATGGAGAGTATTTTTTATCTTTTTTTTTTGTGAGAAAAGTTGAATCCCTATGACATTGAGGGTGAAGTCTTTTTTGGGATACTTTAATCATTAACAAAAAAAGAGTGGTCAGAAAAGTAATGCAAAAGGCAACAAGGCCCATTTCAACAATCCGCGTGAGGTGGGGGTCATTTTGGAAAAAAACAATTAAAAAAATAGAGACGATTCTATGCAAGTGGCTTATAAAAGCACACACCTTAGCATTGTTTTCCAAAGCCACTGTCTCTCTCTCTAACTCCCTCTCTCTCTCTCTCTCTCTCTCTCTCTCTCTCTCTAACGGTGCTTGAAAGGAAAGGGTCAAAGCTTAGAAGCAAAGAATTGATGGCGATGACCCGGTGATTGCAGAGAGATTCGAGCCTCGATTCTTCTTTCTCCGGTAAAAATTTGAGTTTTATTGATTACTTTGTGGATTTGGTGATCACGGAGAGGTTCTACCATTGATTCCAATGCAGTCGATGGGATATGGGCCGGATGGTTATGGTGATTCAAATGGATTGCAGATTGGGTTGCGGCCAAACAAGTTTTCGATAAGGGGATTTCGATTCAGGATATGAAGGGCGAGATCAGCAGCATTTCGAGGAGGCACGGGCCGAGATCGAGGTCCCATCGAGCAAGCCGCGATGGGTCGGCCGTGCCGGCCCTCGATGCGGGGAGGGAGAGCTGCTGGACGAGCATGCCGCCGGAGCTCCTGCGGGAGGTCCTGGTGAGGATAGAGGATGCGGAGGGCACATGGCCCCTGCGGAGGGACGTGGTCGCGTGCGCCGGCGTGTGCCGCAGCTGGAGGTATAGCATGAGAGAGATCGTTAGAACTCCGGCGGTGTCGGGGAAGCTGACCTTCCCGATTTCAGTGAAGCAGGTCTGGGTTTCGATTTCATTTTGTGTTGGAATGGATGCCAACTTTTATTGAAGTTATTCCATTCATGAATTGGGTTTCCTATAAAAATGGAAACTTGATAGTTGGTCATATACTATTTTTAGGGGGCATTTTGGCTCAGCGAAGAAAATGGGAAGCTGGGTATTGCACAAAATCATGGTTAATACACTACTTTTAGTTATTGTTTTAGAATTTCAAATTTTAACAGATACAGCCCTAAATAGAAATGAATGACGAAGAAGGTGTTATGATTCCCATCTCTCCCTCACCGATGTGGGACTATCCGTTAACACTCCCCCTCACGCGGAGCACGCGTGGCAAGGATCCTCCCACGGGGAGCACACGTGGTAAGGCACGATCGGTAGGGAGCACCCGGAACAAGAGCAGGAGCAGGAAATGGGCCAGCTCTGATACCATGTTATGATTCCTATGCCCCCTCAAAATCGGTGTTGAGAGGGAGGGGGCAACAATATATAAAGATGTGGAACTCCCATTCCTTTATCGATGTGGGATTATTCTCAACACCCATCCGCACGCAGAGCGCCTCTTGATCGGAGGGAGGGAGAAGATCTTAATCGGAGGGAGAAAGAGGGTGTGACGAGGCCACATGGAGGGGAGATGGGGTGGGGCCTAACATGGTATCAGAGCTGGCTCGTCTCCTGCTCCCATTCCGGTTGCTCCCCACCGATTGTGCCTTGCCACGCGTGCTCCGCGTGGGTAGATCCTTGCCACGCGTGCTCTGTGTGAGGGGGAGTGTTGACGAATAGTCCTACATCGATGAGGGAGGCATCCATCACCCGCTTAATATACCCCCTGTGGACCTCTCCTTATGACCCAGGTTTTTGGGCGTGAGGATATCTAACAGAAGGATTCATAAAGCTGACCCGAAGTAGATGGGACATGGCTTGATGGTTATGGTTATAGTTATGGCTTAGAATTTCAAATTTCGACCTTTATTAGAATATATGTTGTGACAGTAAACAACGGAATTCAATCTGTGTTTACATCTCAAATCGTTTATTCAATTCATGAAATAAGGTTCCTTCTAAAATTTGATGTTAATTGCAACATTATTCCATTTTCCGGGTGATATATAGAACGGAGGTGATGTTTGTCCTATAAAATTGAAAACTTAATCATGTACTATTTTTACGAGGCATGTTCCCTCGGTGAAAATAATGGGCTGATAGCTAAGACAATATTTTTAGTTCGTGTTTTGTGATTTCAGATTTTGACCTTGAACTTGGTGTAGAATATAGGACAGATGATAGTGAGCAACAGAATTCAATTTCGTCACGACGTCACCTCACCTGTCTCTTTCTTTATTTTAACTACAAAAGAATTTAAGTAGTAATGTGGAATATGTGAAAAAATGGTTCGTATTTGTCCATAGTAGTTGGTGTTTGTTTATGTATAGGATGTTAAAGGTTGAAAGACCAAAATATAAACAATTGCATGTCTAGTTTGTGTTGGTGATGGGTATTGGACCGCTCACCTTTGAATATCATCTTTGTCTCCTGATGATATTGATATGTGTGTATGTCAACCGGCTCGATCATTTTATAGCCCAAGTGGTGTTTTGACAAAATCTGTATAATAGTGATTTATTTTTTAATTATTAGAGTTGGATGTTAACCTGTCTTTTATTTAATTCATAACAATTTCTTGGTGCACCATATTTTTGTGTTTGTTTCATCTGATCTCTCATTTTTAGACATGTATTTAAGATTTTGGCCAATCCGTGCAGCCTGGTCCTAGAGACTCTCTCCTCCAGTGTTTCATAAAGCGGAGCCGAACAACTCAAACATACCATCTTTACCTTGGTCTAACACAAGGTAAGCCTCACCTCCTCTGAAATTCATATTCCCCCTCTTATTTCTTGCCTATGTTACTTTGACTCTTTGTGTTTTTGAAATACCTATTTTATTCTAGAACGTTTATAGCCTGAAGGTACCTATACTGTTACTCATAACCAATACATGTCATGAAGGATATATTTGCTTATCTGCATCTGATTGTATCTATAGTTGAGGAGTTTTTTGGGTTGTTGACTGTAATTAACTATAGTTTATTTGAGATAGTGATGGACTTGGCTTTGACCTTTAAATAAAATTGGAAGTGTGATAGTGATTGACTTGGCTTTGACCTTTAAAGAAAATTGGAAAAACATATCTCATTAAAATTGGAAAAAGTAGTTTTTGGGCATATTTAGCACCCTAGTATTGATTTCATTTATAAATTAACAGATATGGTCATTAACTTTTTCTTTGTCGCTCTTTCCTCACTTATTGTGACTCGTGCATAAGTTTATTGGGAATCAGTCCAAACCGATTATGATGTGGCGATTGTGCGCTCTTCTTTCTTTAGGCTATGTCCAGAATTGATTTCAAGGCCTCTCAAATCACCTCATCTCCATCATTGCCTCAAGATGATTGTGCAGATCCAAGTCAGGTGCAAGAGATGTTCGTCCCATTGCCCTTTATCCATGGGCTAAATAGATCAATTAGCTTCTGTCAACCACTCATGAGTCAGCAGTCAGAAATCTTCATGGATATTTGGGCATGGCCTAATGTTCCCTCCAACAAAGAAAAGTAAACTTGTGGTGCTCGCATATCTTGCGCAAGCAGTGCAAGTGGCTCATCAATGGAATATGTGAATCTTCTTAGGTTGAGGATTCTTTCTCCGATCGTGTACCATCATATCCGAGCAGTAAGAGGTGCCATAAGCCTTGAGAATACATTATTGGAATTGTTCACCTAAAATATACTATTTTAAAGTAAATTACACATTAATCAAACTTGGATTGGATATTTATCGTAGTATTTCTCCCAGACTCCAGTAGGAAAAATATTTTACCTAAGGGTTACACCTAGCACCCTGCTTCCTAATTGGAGCCAGATGAAGATCCAGGGAAGATGGATCTATGAACAATTCAATCACAATAGAGATGAGAGGGAAAGGGAGAGATTTCAGCAATGGGTGCTGAATTAGTTAAAGAACAAATATGGATTGCTAAAAGTCTTGTATAATTCATAGGTTAACTGAATTTTAGAACTTTACACTCCTCTTCTCTATATTACTTCTAGAAACCATAAAATAGCACATTAACTAACTCAAACAAGATTGGAAATTATTCACAGGCTAGCTGAATTTCAGAACTTTATGTTCCTCTTATATATATTACTCCTAGAAACAATGAAAGAACATATTAACTTACTCAAATATGACTGCAATTTTATCCTTTGCATAATTTCTATTTTTCAAGATTTCCATTATATTTTTGTATGTTTTTCTATTACTTTTGGTTTTCCGATATGTTTTGTAGAATTTTAGCAAATAGGAAGAAAGGTGATTGTTTGAAAGGGAATATGCATGTATGATAGACAAATAAGTTATGTGAGAGGAGAGGAGTCCTTTTCCGTGTGGAGAGGAGTTACGAGACTCCTCTCCCCTGTGGGTAGAACCCGTGGGCAAGAGGACTCCTTTCCTTGTGTGAGAGGAGACCTCTCCCCCCCCCCCCCCCACCCCCTTCCCTTCCCAAAAATATCTCATCGCCCCCTTTAATTTAGGGAAAGAATAGGTCCGATGGTCTTTTAGGTAATGCCTAAGAATGAACTGGTACGGGGACACGGTTACGACACGACACGGGTACGCCAACACGGCAAATCCTAAAAAACAAAGGACACGGGTACGGCAGGGACACGGCAAAATAAATTAATATTTTTTATTTATATTTTATGTGTTCATAATTCATATATATTTCAATAACCGAAAAAATCTCATAGAAAATAACTAAAATAAAAATTTAATGCATACTGAATCACAACCATTAATTACACCCAGTCCGATTGGTGAATTACTTACAGCCCTAAATGGTATAGAAAATAACGGTTGTGTTTCAATTTTGGATTCAACATATCTGAAAATTAGATGATCATATAGGTTAAAGCCAAAACTGAATCGTAACCGTCCGTTATAACCAGCCTGGCAAGTGAATTATACTCAGGCCCAAATGACATGCAAAAGCTGATACTCACGGACCCCGCTTTGCTCTACAAATCGCCCCGTAAGATGAGCTATGAGCTCTGCCGCGATAGCGAAGGTGACAATGTCGACGCGAAGTGAGCGGTCAACTGAGGCAACGAAAAACGCTCGAACACGACGGTTACGAAAGCTACAGATATCAGAGGTCCCTGCTCCAGAAGTAGCAGTAGGAGTAGGTATAGAGCCGTCAAGATGCCCGTATAGGGCTCGGCTATCCAGGATACTCCGGACGATGGCAGACCACACAGTCTAATCAGCTATCATGATCTATGCTATCAAAGTCGGGACTAGTCGGCGACTAGTCCCCGACTAGTCCCTGGGCGGCATTTTGCCGACCGATTAATTTCGATTCCGACTTTGCTGGGCGGAATCCCGACTAGTCCCCGACTAGACCCGACTAGCCCGACTAGTCCCCGACTAATGACTGCCGACTAGTCCCCAGGCAGCATTCTGCAAGCAATTTTTTTTTTTGAAAGGAGTCTTTGCAAGCAATTTTGTTTAGATTTTTTTACATTGGCTCAAAGTCTTAAGTCGCAAGACTCACAACTATGGCTCTTCCCTGTAATCATCTGTTGAGCACCTGAGAATCTCAGATAAAAACATAGACAAATAATTAGTTTATTTGTTGATATCCATATAACCCTATTATCGAAATTGGGGTTGTTCACTGATTAAACATTATCAAACAAATATTGTGATGAATTCTTAGTTCTGAGTATTTTGACATGGGCATGAAGCTAATACAACTGTGTTCTGTTAGACTGTTACTTATATATTTATACCCATGCTGTGAAGTGTGAAGGTATGTATTGTTATTAACCGACTAATATCATATACTTATTGACATTTATGCTAGTTTATATATCATATATGTTTAGGGAGGGGGGGAGGGGTTAGAATAAGGTTTGGCCGACTAGTCCCGACTAGTCCTAGTCGGCCCTTGGCCGACTAGGGCCGACTACCGACTTTGACTGCATAGATCATGATTAAGGGAAAATCTGTCGAGACAGGGAGAAAGTCCCTCGTCTGCTTGAGTGACGTCGTTGAAAACTAAACAGAGGTTGTCGACGACTGATCTGAAAAAGTCATCGAGAGCTGCATAAGATGCAAAAGACTCGGTCGGCAGAAAGACGCGCTACGTGGCGCGGGTAGCAAGGAGTTGGCAGACAAGGGAGGCCGGCGGAAAGATCGGTAGGGTTGCAAAAGAGTTTGACGAGCTGTAGGAGGGCCGACAACGGGCTGCAGGAGGGGCCAACGGAAGACCAGTAGGCTAGAGGAGGGCCGACGGATAGTCGGCGGGCTGTAGAAGGGTCGGCTGCTTTGCTCTACAAATTGCTCCGTAAGATAAGCCCAGAGTTTTGCCGCGGTAGCGAAGGTGACAAGGTCGGCGTGAAGCGAGCGATCAACTGAGACAACGAGAAACGCTCGAACACGACGGTCACGAAGGCTCCAGATGTCAGAGGTCCCTGCTCCAGAAGTAGCAGAAGAGCAGGTGTAGAGCCGTCAAGATGCCTATCCAGGGCTCGGTCATCCAGGACACTCCGGACGGTGGCAGGCATCGCAGTCTAATCAGCTATCTTGATCAATAGAAAATCTGTCGAGACAGGGAGGAAGTCCCTCGTCTGCTCGAGTGGCGTCGTAGAAAACTGAAGAGGGGTTGTCGTCGATGATTGATCTTAAGAAGTCATCGAGAGCTGCAGAAGATGCAGAGACTTGGTCAGCAGAAAGGTGCGCTATGTGGCGCGAGTAGCAAGGAGTCGGCAGGCAAGGGAGGCCGGCGGAAGACCGGCAGGGCTGCAGATAAGGTTGACGGGCTATAGGAGGGTCGACAGCGGGCTGCAGGAGGGGCCAACAAAAGACCGGCAGGCTGCAGGAGGGCCGGCGGATGGTCGGCGGGCTGTAAAAAGGCCAGCGGCGGGCTGCAGGAGGTCCGGCGGAGGGCTGCAGAAGGGGCTGATGGAAGACCGGCGGGCTGAAGGAGGGTCGGTAGATAGCTGACAGACTATAGGAAAGGCCGACGGAAGACCGGTAGGCTGCAGGAGGGCCGACGGATAGTCGGCGGGTTGCAAAAGGTCTGACAGAGCGCTGGCGGGCTGCAGGAGGGGCCGGTGGAAGACCAGCGAAATGCAGGAGGGCTGGCGGGCTGCAGGAAGGTTGGTGGAGGGCTGGTGGGTTACAGAAGGGGCCAACGAAAGACTGGTGGGCTACATTAGGGCAGGCGAAGAGCCGGCGGGCTGCTGGAGGGACTGGCTAAGACCGACGGAGGGCCGATCGGGCGCAGGAGTGTCTGACGCGGGTTCGAACGCAAGGCGACGGGCTCATCGCGGGTGCAGGCAAGGTCGGCAGATCGGGGAGGAAGACAACGGAAGGGGATGGCGAGGGGATTAAACCCGCTTTGATATCATGTTACCATAACCCTAGGAGAGAGAGAGACGACTAGGGTTTGGGAGAATGACAGACAATTCTCATTAAGGCAATAGCTACGAATATATAGGCATATACATGTGTAGGGAATGAATCCTGTACACCTAACTCATATGTATAGCCTACAATATACATTAACAGCTGCCATTATTAATGGATGTTTTAAATGCATGGAATCATGGCGTCATTGGAGAATCATTATATTTTTTTTTACGAAAAAAAAGATTTAGGCTAAAAGGCCACGTATTACTTTGATCCCAAATCCTAATAGAAAATAGTAATCTTTGTTAGTCTTGCTTCATACCACACTGCTCTGGTGTATACATCCTATGGATAATTTGGACCTTCAAAATGCATCCTTGAAGAGATTGGAGGAGATAAGAGCATCATCAGACCGTTCAAGCAGAAGTTATTATATTGAAGTAGAAACTAGTGAGATTCGCACAATATCAAATCATGCTGTTATATATCGACTAATACGTCATTTTCTGATCCATTTCACATAGGTGCTCCATGTTATACACTTATACCCCCTTATGTAGTATCACTATCTGCTCTAAGACATCCGAGAGCTTCATGAGTTGAAGGGTCTGTAACTCAGTCGTAATGACGGATTCCGTCTGAGCAAAGGAGATAAAGGGTGACCCATGATTCTATTGCTATACATATTTGAGAGAAGATTATAGGAATCTGTGTAGGATACCAGCGAAGAATGGTTTAGTGGACTCTAAAAAGGAGCGTGCAAAAATAGTTATCTATGAGGGAGTAATAGCTGGAGAAGCACTGGAACATTTTGGCTCATGCACCAGTTTCATGCATAAACTTAAAACAAGGTGCAAATATCATGATATATACCATACAAATTCATAGGGGGATTAGCAAACACCATCATGAACATTGTGGAGTTCTCACAGTCGGGATCATGTGGGTTGTGATATCTCAAAACTTTTCTGACCTCTCTCTGTTCTTTGTCTCAGACATTAGCCTTTTCTAAAGAAAACTATAGGAGCTACCAATTCATGCACCTCTCTATGTCACAGCTCCCCAGGACCTTAACATAGTGATATATGGTTTAAAGTTTCCTAATTGTGAGGTGGTTAGCCATGTTGAGTTGAACTTCTTATCCAGATAGTGACCTTAGGGTCTGTGGAACTTCACGATCCCTTTCATGCCATCCATATAGTAAACCGTTCAGGTTATAAGATATGGATATTAGTTATCCATGCATATCATGCTAAATCTCTAAATGGGAAATTTTTAGGTCCCTTGCATAACTATTGCAGCCATGTACCTCAAAACTAAATGAAGACATCCAAAACAGTCTTCTTGGAGTAGAGGACTTACTGTTTAACCCATGTCTGTTGTAATATCAAGTCCTTTGAATCCTTGCACATGATTAGGTCATGAGCAACATTGCAACTTAAAGTGTTTGATGAAGCACCTTTTACCTAGCATAATATACAATGATATCTTAAATTTAGGAAGTCCTTTTATAATTGTTTGATACCCTCACGCCCCAAAACCGTTGTCTGAAGGTTGCGTTGACTAGGATTTTTCCGAGTGAGGAGCAGTTGAGTTTGGCCCGATTGCCGGGTCGTAAGGGGAGGTCCACAGAGGGTATATTAAGCGGGTGTTAGGTGCCCCCTTTACCGATGTGGGACTAACCGGTGGACTTCCTCAACAATAATAACTTCATGGCTAGGAATTTGGGTGTCAGTTTGATTATGTCTTCAATCCAAACTGGATGCTCAACACTTAAATCGTGGATTCCTTGTTGGGGCTGCATTTCTCCTCAAGTGCCATGCAAACCATCTAGTATGCACACATGAAGGCATCACATTTGGGCCTTATAATGATACCACACCATGACTCATGATATATTGTCAAAAGTAGCTCAATTCATATATCATGAAATATTTTACTCAAACAGTCGCAGCTTGCAATTGATTGTAAATAACATTTTATGAATATCATCCGAAAATGTTATTGGGAGTGTAGACTACAAAACATTCCATGAGGCAGCAACAGGATGTCCTACTACCAAATTACTTCACTGCTCTTACATGATTGTCCACAGAAACAAATTGTTGTTGTGATTAATAATCCAGTAAATCTTTACCGCATACAAAGAATTGGGCTTATGAGTTCAATACCCGCTGCTACCCCTGAATAAATAATAATAAGGGGTAGCGGTGGGGATGTTTTGGTCATTTCCATGACACAATAAAAGGCAATACCCACTGTTGCCCCTAATACATAAAAAAATGAGGACCTTTTATTCTTTTTCCAACCACACCACCTAAAAGAAAAGGACAAGAGTTTAACCACTCTCTCTCTCTCTCTCTTACATTGTACATGCATCATCTGGTGTGATGAAAGAAAGTTAATCCTGCAATAGTTTTGTCTCATCT
This sequence comes from Chamaelirium japonicum, assembly GCA_947650365.1. Taxonomy (NCBI): domain Eukaryota; kingdom Viridiplantae; phylum Streptophyta; class Magnoliopsida; order Liliales; family Melanthiaceae; genus Chamaelirium; species Chamaelirium japonicum. The sequence continues at coordinate 55,996,349 of OX393560.1, forward strand.
TTCATCTTCATGCTGTTTAAATTGTCATTGTGCCTTAGTTCAACATTTGGGTTTTATTATCTAGTCTTCTGATATCTTTTCATTACCTTTGTTGCCACCGTATTAGTAAACCAAAATTAGTTATAGATTTTTTTTTTTTAGCAAATTTCATCTTTCCTGGTTGTACAATATCGTAAACATCTTCTTTTTCTATATTTATTTTCTGATGGTTAGTTTCCTATGGCAGCATTAACAGACAATGGGAAATTCCTTCTCGCCGCACGCAGAGTTCGCAGGCCTACCTGCACTGATTACCTCATTTCCCTAGATGCAGATGACATGTCAAAGGGGAGTGGTACCTATGTTGGGAAGTTGAGGTTAGCAACTGCATGTACTTGAATACTGTAATTTGTGGTCCTTGATGGCATTCATAATGCTTTAACTTCATTATTAATATGTGTGCATGCAAAGTCTACTGCTATCTAATTTTCAAGTCAGGAAGGCTTTTGCTAGAAAAGTAAATGTTGAGTAAATAACACTGAGATGCAAACTTTTATATGAGGCTGAGACACTTGATATAGGACTTGGCAAAGCGATTGCTTATTTAGAAGTGCACGGTCGAATACTGACTAATATTACATAATTGCTTTCTGAAGGGACAACTTAATGGTTCAGACAATTAAAGTCTACCTGAGGTTGTGAAGCATGTACCCTGTGATTTCAATGTTTTAGTCAATGTGTCTGTCCATAAGAACAACAGGAATAATTAAGATTTTGGAACCATATCTTCATTATGGTAGATTCTTTCACTGCTCTTCTATGTGGAAGAAGCGGTAGGAGAGCATGGAAGCTTGCAGATGGATTGTTGATTTAAAATTTTTAATGTTCATTACTCAATCCATAAGTTTGTGCTTCACATTTTTGGAGAGTAGCTTAACTTAGCTGGTTAGAAGCTCCCCATATGTAGGTTCATTATGTCTTATATTTAACCTTGATTATTTATATTCTGTCTAATCTAGACAGTGAAGAAACATGCTTGGTGCCAAAATTACATTTCACCTCATAAAATTTGTAGCTCTTGATTTTCGTCACCCACATTGCATTCCTAGAAATGAGGAAATCGAACCTCATGGCTTGACAAAGATGCTTTATTGTTTAAATATTTTAGCTCAAAACTGCTGTTGATGACAGAAGAAATGATCTTTGTTGCTAATGACTTAGTTTCCCATTAAATTACCTCTTTTTTTTTGTGCAGATCAAATTTTTTGGGTACTAAATTTACAATATATGATGCTCAGCCTCCTCAAGCTGGGGCCATGGTCTTGAAAAGTTGCTCCACTCGCCTTATGGGTTCAAGACAAATATTTCCAAGAGTGCCTGTTGGAAACTACCCAGTTGCTCACATTGCTTATGAGTTGAATATGTTGGGCTCCAGGTGAGACACATTGAATTTTTCCACTTTGAGTGTTATGATTTTTTTTAAGGTTTAAGGGTTGGATCTGTATTTGATATGCATTAGAATATATACCAAGGAAAGTCGGAAGTATAGTTGCTTATGTTCTTGTTCTATCTTGAAGTATTCTGTCAATTCAATTTTTGTCCGTTATTTTACATATAACCCCTTGCATCACCTTTTTATGAATAGGAACCTTGATGCAGGATAAGCAAAGATGAATAGCTCTAATACCACATGGACGATGGACAATCAAAGTGATAATGCTTTAGTACCAAATGTTGATGTACTATATAAATGAGAAGGAAATCTTATAATTTGAAAGATTAGATGGATCTAGTGGTTTTATAGCTGGTCGAATTGCATGTCAGATCTCAACCCCCGACCCCCCCAACACTCTCTCTCTCTCTCTCTCAAATTGATGCGACTAGCACAACTGATCACTGTTTTCAGCCATGTACGGATTTCAATGAAGAAAAAATAAAATAATATTATCTCATGATGTTGCTCTTTAAATTTTGAATAATTTTGGTTTTTGTTTTGCATTGATCTTAACACTTTGTTTGAAAAATTTTTATTGTTGGTTAACTCCGATGTGAGAGTTGTTTTCACACCAACTTATCTAGTTGGTTAATTAATGAATTAATAGGTACCGTTGTAGACGCATAAATTGTGTCTAATCCGAACCCGACTCGCATGCACCAATGCGGAGGCAAATCCGACACGCACTCGGACCCGGACCCGACTCGCATGCGCCGGCTCGGAGGCAAATCCGACACGCACTCGGACCTGGACCCGGACCCGAACTCGACTCGCATGCACCGACTCAAGGGGCCAAACCGGACCCAACCCGTGCCAAACAAGAGGCCGGGTGGGCCCATCCCCAAGTGGGGCCCACCTGGCCCCCTTCTAGAAGTCCAAACCCCTTAAGGGGTGGCTGGCCATGCAAGAAAGAAAAGAAAAGAAAGGAAAGAAAGAACGAAAGAAAAGAAAGAAAGGAAAGAAAAGGAAAGGAAAGAAAAGAAGAAAAAAAGGAAAGAAAGACCGCCATACGCGGGGAGGAGGTTGCGTATGACGTCTACATAAGCGTGGATCTGCGCCGATCCCTCGATCCGACGGACAAGAAACAAAGCCGGGTCACCATCGACTTTATGTGCAAGATTCAAATAAATTCAAAAGAGATTGAACCATAACTGCTCCGCCAGAAAAGGGAGGCAAATAAAGGTTTATTTCCCTCTTCAATGGAAGAATAAATCTTGGATAGTTATGGGAGAGAAGGGATTCAAATAAATCTTTCCATATCTTTCCCCTCCCCCCTTCACCTATAAATTGAGGGGGAGGGGGAAGGCTCAAAAGGGGGGAAGGAGTCAGAGCTGGAGCTAAAGACAAGGCGAAGGAGTTCTGCAGAAGAGGAGACGCGCTCTTCATTGACCCAAGGCTTCATGAGGCACATGTAACCCTATCCCTTCGGGATCGGCTTAGTCCATTGAAAGCCCTCATCAAAGTGAAGACCCTTGCACAAGAAGATCAAGCCTTCGACTCCGTGCACGAAGAAGAAAGCTCGGAGTAGAAGAATCCTTCGACTCCGAAGACGCCAGAAGCAAAGGCCGGAGAAGAAGATCGAAGCGCCACTACCCCGTCGGCTCCAACAAGCCTTTAACTCCGATCAAGCTCTAAAGTCCGGAGAAGAAGAACGAAGCGGCATCACTCTGTCGTCTTCAACAATGCCCGCTCTATTCACGAAGAAAGCTTGGAGAGGGACACTCGAGGCGTCGCTACACCCGTCGTCTTCAAAGCAAAGCCGACGCTACAACCGTCGCACGGAGCCGGCACCACACCCGTCGTCTTCAATGCAAGACCTTCGACTCCGATCATGCCAAAGAAGCCCGGAGAAGAAGAGAAGTCAAGCCGATGCCATAACCGTCGAGGAAGCCGGAAGAAGCCTCGAAGAAGTAGCCATCGCCGTTCGAGGAAAAGATCAAGTCAACGCTGAAGCAAAAGCCAACGCAAGGAGGCAAAGCAAAAGCCTGGTAAAGCCCGTGCCAAAGCAACGCAAGTGCCAAAGCCAAGTAACTACGTTGGTCACGAGCAAAGCACCGCATGCTCTAGCCGATACAACGCGAAGTCCGGAAGAACTAAAGCATCGCAAGCCTCTACTCGTCTACGTTTAAGCGCAAGCACCAAAGCAAAGCAAAATCCAGAGCCACGCCAAAGCAAAGCCAAAGCCGAAAGCCAAAGCCAAAGCCGACGCCAAAAGCACGATCGGCGCCGCGAACCGACGATCAAGGACGGTGAGGTCTAGCAAGGATCGAGGAAGACCGAGGAACGAAGCCAAAAACCCCCTAGCCAAGAAAGCGCGAAGCACGGAAGGGACAAAAGCAACGGCGGATACTCCTTAGCCTCTCAAGAAACCCTCACCCTGTAAAGACCTCTGTCCTGGGCAACCCCTTTAGAGCTCTCGCACGAATACCACGTGGAGACACGGATCAAAGGGACCCTCCAGAGGATCTCTCCCACAATCTCCTGATCAATATTCGCCGCACCCGACTCACCACCCCCGAGGCCCCGGGTCCCGGCCCTTGTAATCTCGTGTGTTTTGCAATAAAGACGGCCCGGATCTTTTTCTGCGCATACAGATTTCTGGGACTCCCGGTGTGACCTCTTCTTTCATCCGTACGTATGAAGGAGTTGCTTCAAGTTCGCCATGGCCAGGACAAACAACGATGCGTTTGCTCCAAGCCTTTCGCCAATCACCGAGTCTCCTCTACTCCAACATGGCGATCCAACAAACCCGGAGGGTGATGCTCCCCCGATAGTGCGCATCTACACTCGGCGTACTCGAACTCTGGCGGACGTCTTCATGCCAAAAACTGCTACCGAAGATGCTCGTCAAAGCGCCGACGAGGCCTTGGTGCATGAAGAAACGAGCCTCGATCCTGGAATCCATGTCCAGAAGTTTGGGGAGGATCAGCCCCAACCCCGAGCCCGTTCGGGTTCTTCAGCAGATGTTGCACCTCCTCTGCAGAGAGCAAACGTTCGTGATCAACCTGAAGCGAGTCGGCGCAACTACGTATCCGACGATGACGGCGAGGATGCAGACATGCAACATCGAGACGTCCTCCGTCATCATCCTTCGTCCGCCATTCAGCTCCAAGTCATGCAAATGGGTGAACAAATGGCGCAAATCACTCGGCTAATGGAAGAGAAGGACCGTCACATCAACACCTTGCTTCAGAGGCTAAGCGCGAGGGATGCTACAACATTCAGTCAATCTCCGACTTCTCCAGTAGCCGCTCCAGCTCCGTCTTCAACTCCCGCTCCTGCAGAGGTTGTTCCGACAGTTCTAGCGACTACTCCAGCACTCTCCTCGGTTTCCGTCCTAGCGGAAGTCGTCTCTCCAATATCAGTTGTGGTGGCTACACAACCTCCGGCGACAGCAACAGTGAATGCCCAGCAAATACAAGCGTTGGTGGCCGACATGATACGTTCCCACGGCGGTAGCCTTCCTCCGATCACGGCAGCATACTTGAAGCCCTACACCGCGAGGATCCAGCAGCTGCGCTTCCTCATCGGGTTCCAGCCACCAAAGTTCCAGCACTTCGACGGGAAGGGAAATCCAAGGCAATACGTAGCCCACTTCATCGAAACCTGCAACAATGCCGACACATACGGCGACGAGATGGTGAAGCAGTTCGTTCGCACCCTCAAAGGTAACGAGTTCGACTGGTATGTTGATCTTCCTCCGGGATCTATCGACAGCTGGGATCAAATGGAGAGGGAGTTCCTCAATCGCTTCTACAGCACCAGACGCATCGTCAGCATGACTGAGCTTACTGTCGTCAAGCAAAGGAAGGACGAACCGGTGATCGACTACATTAACCGATGGAGGAATCTCGCGCTAAATTCACGAGATCGCTTGTCTGAAGACTCGGCTATCGAGATGTGTACCCAAGGCATGCACTGGGGCATGCTCTACATCATCAAAGGGATCAAGCCTCGGTTCTTCGAAGAACTCGCAACTCCGGCTCACGATATGGAGCTCAGCCTAGCAAATCGTGAAGACTCGAAGAGCAAGGACTTCCTGAAGGTGGAGAAGAAGGACAAGCCGCCGGCACCGAAACCAAAGCAAGTCAACGTTGTTGACGTCGCTTCAACCTCCAAGCCGCTCAAGATCAGTGGCAAGCCGGATCAAGGAAAAGGAGCCGCGATATCGCCGCCTCTGCCGCAAAGACAAAGGATGACTCTCGAGGAGCTCGAAGTAAAGGAGTACCCCTTTCCGGACGCGGAAGTCTCCTCCATGTTCGACCAGTTGCTGCAGGAGAAGATGATAGAGCTTCCTCCTTCAAAGAGGCCCAAGCAAATGCATCGCGTCGACGACCCTCTTTTCTGCAAATACCACCGAGTGGTAAGTCATCCCATCGAAAGATGCTTCGTCTTCAAAGAAAGAATCATGGCGCTCGCAAAGCAAGGAAAGATAGAGATCGACTCCGGGGAGGTCGCTACAGCGAACATGACATCCATCACCTTCGGTTCTTTCTCGCCGGTACTCATTGCTGCACGACAAGGAACGCCCAAATTGCGCGTCAATCGTCAAAGGCCAACCACGAGGTCAGCTTCCCAATTGAAGGTTTCGAGGCGACGACAACGTGCTCCTGCGCTCGCTGAGGAAGAAATGCTATTACTCCGGGGGCAACCATCGCTCACGTCAGCACCTCTCCCAAGCAAAGTCACGTCTCAAAGTACTCTTCAACAGAGGTATGAGCAAGGAGATCCAGAAGTCGGTCTGCTGGGCCAGCCCTCGGGAAAGTTCGACTATTACGTCCTCTACTCAACGCCTCCATCCGTTTCGATCGAAGAAATCAAACCCACCGGCTGGGGATCGGAAAACGAGCCAGCAGAGCCTCCTGAAGAACAAGCTTCTCCAACCAATAAGGAACTCGCGGCTGCTGCTCCGGACCATCACCTTAGCAGGGGAGAATCCACCGATGAAGAGGCATGGGTCATGCTAACTCGGAGACGAAGGCCGCCGCAGGGAAAGCGACACAAGCTGGATCGTATGACGAGAAAACTCCCTGAACGCAGGACTTACAATAAGAAAAGCAAGACTCCGGGAAGAAAGGCGTTCAAAGTGCTGCTGGCAAATCTAGACGATCTCCTCCAACAAAGCATTCAGAAAATAGCAACGTTGCAAGAATTCTTCCCCGATCACTTTCTCCCAGCCGATTAGCACATCAGGGTCTCTTGTTGCATGGTTGAAGTTCATAAAATGCCGGAAGGAAAAGGCGAAATCGAGATTTCTGAAGAAGGCAACTCCACCGACGAGAAAGACGACTCCGACAAAGAGGGCACTGCCTCTCACGACGAGGCAATCATGCACTTGCCGCTCGTAGAAGCTTTGCACCTTCCGAAGAAAGCTCGCTTAGCAATGGCTGCAGCCTTGGCAGACCTAGACAGCTACAAAAAGAAGAGGAAGGACGGCGAGAAGGGCAAGACTGTGGCCTCGTGCGACGCGACGACAACCTTCTCAGACGAAGACTTACAACTCGGAGCACGATTGCACAACCGTCCCGTCTATGTCTCAGGATACATCAAAGAGAAGACGGTAAACCGAATCTTGCTAGACTGTGGCTCTGCCGTCAACATCATGCCCATCCAAACAATGAGGCAACTTGACATCACCGCTGACCAGCTCTCACATAGCCAGCTGGTCATTCAAGGATTCAACCAGGGCGGGCAGTCTACCATCGGAATTATACGTTTGAAGCTTTCGGTAGGCTTGCTCGACACAACGGTCCTCTTTCATGTCATTGATTGCCAGACATCGTACCGCCTCCTGTTGGGAAGACCCTGGCTACATGAGAACGGCGTTGTAGTGTCCACCTGGCACCAGTACCTCAAGTACTACGAGGAAGGCATGGAGAAGTGCATCGTCGCTGATGATAAGCCGTTTAATGAAGCTGAAGCATACCTTGCTGATGCCAAGTTCTACCAGGCGAAAGACCTTGTAGCAGAAGTCCTTTCGGCTAAAGCCCCTCGAATCCAAAATGCTGAAGAAGTGAGGCGGGATAAGGCTCCTCCACCTGCAAATCCGATGCAACCTTCCAGCAAGGCGATACTCGAAGCACCGAAATCAAGACATAGGATGCGCATCAGCTCCAAGCCAAAATCTATGCAATATACTCCGTTGCCCGTCCAAGAGACACCAGTCCTGCGCCTCGCACCTCAATGGCTTCGCAAACCCGAGCGACCGCCTTCTACTTCGGCAAGAAAGCCAGTCCCGTCATTATCGGAGGCCAATGTTATCACTCTGCAAGAGATGACATCGCCGTTACCTAGTCTGGCGTAAGCTTCAAACCCGATCAGACCTGGCGGATCTAACAACATCAATCGACTCGAATTCAAGCCTAAAGGGAGTTGGGGGCAAAACGCTGTTAAATTGCTGTTCAAATCCGGCTACAACAAAGAAAGCGCTATGCAAATGGGTACACTTCCCCCAGCGGCAACGCCGCATGGGATGACCAGGACTCAAGCTCGTCTGTTTCAAAGCGGCGAACAAATTCTCCCATCACTGCCAAGGCATCGTCTCCAGTCAAACTCTGATGGTCATCAAGATTGCAACGAATAAGACCTTCATTTCCAACTACATTGAGGTGAAGATGGTAGACGAAGCAGCTGAAAGATCGACAATCTCCGATGCACGCTCTACCTACGCTAGCTGTCCCGATAGCAAAAGAAGACGACGACGAGCTCGATGCCAAGCCATACTCCAGAAGCAAAACAAAAGCAGTCAAAGCCGGCTGAATCTAAAGCACACATCTGTGTTCGAAAGGCTCGGGCCAGTCAATCAACCAAAGAAGAAGTCGGTGTTCGATCGTTTGGGAATGCCAGTCGAGAACGTGGTTTCAACACCCTCCCACCCATCCATGGCGGCCGTCAACCATATCTCCGTTATCAAAACTGAGAACGGTGATACTTCTACTTCGGACGACGAGTTGCAAGATGTCCCGCCGGTCCTCGAAGAAGGGGGACAGTCCACCGTTGATGACTTGAGGGAAATCAACTTTGGCACAGAAATAGAGCCTCGGCTTACATTCGTCAGCACACTCTTGACTCCTGAAAAAGAAGCTGCATACATCAAACTGCTCCAAGAATATAGAGATGTATTTGCATAGTCCTACAAGGAGATGCCGGGTCTCGATCCTAGAATCGCAGTGCACCAGCTCAGCGTCAAACACGGAGCTAGCGCTATCAAGCAAAGACAAAGACGCTACCGATCGGAACTGGTACCTCAAATAGAAGGCGAAGTAAACAAGCTAATTGAAGCCGGTTTCATCCGAGAAGTTAAGTACCTGACATGGATCTCCAGCGTCATCCCAGTCAAAAAGAAGAATGGCCAAATCAGAGTGTGCGTGGACTTCAGAGACTTGAACATGTCCGAAGGATGACTTTCCATTGCCAATCACAGAGCTAATGGTGGACGCGACGACAGGCCACGAGGTGCTAACTTTCATGGATGAATCCTCAGGCTACAACCAGATCCGGATGGCACCCAAAGACGAAGAGCTTACAACATTCCGCACACCAAAAGGAATCTACTACTACAAAGTTATGTCATTTGGCTTGAAAAACGCAGGTGCCACCTACCAACGAGCCATGCAGAGAATCTTCGATGACATTCTTCATCAAAACGTGGAGTGTTACGTCGACGACCTTGTTGTAAAGTCTAAGAAGAAGTCGACACATCTGCAAGACATCGAGCTGATCTTCAAACGACTTCGAAGGTATCAACTCCGCATGAATCCACTCAAGTGCGCATTCGGAGTCTCCTAAGGCAAATTCCTTGGCTTCGTCGTACGACATCGAGGCATCGAGATAGATCAATCCAAAATTGATGCTATCGTTAATATGCCCGCACCAAAGACGGTGCGAGACCTCAGAGGTCTCCAAGGGCATTTGGCGTATATCCGAAGATTAATCGCCAACCTAGCTGGGAAGTGCCGCCCGTTCAGCCGCCTCATGAAGAAAGGACCGCCGTTCAAATGGGATGATGCTTGCCAAGAAGCTCTCCAAAACATCAAAAGCTATCTACTAAAATCGCCAGTTCTATCAGCGCCAGTGCAAGGAAAGCCGCTAATCCTCTACATTAGCGCCAAGGAGACAGTATGTTACTATTTGAGTCGCACTCTCGTCGGCGCAGAGCTAAATTACTCTCCGATCGAGAAGGTCTGCCTGACACTTATTTTTCGCTATAAAGAAGCTGCGACACTACATGCTGGCTTACACCGTCAGACTCATCTCGAAGGCCGACCCCCTCAAATACATCATGTCAAAGCCAGTGCTCTCCAGACGTCTGGCGAAGTGGGCGCTACTACTCCTCGAGTTTGACATCACCTTCGTGCCGCAGAAGGCAGTCAAGGGGCAAGCTCTCGTAGACTTCCTCGCAGAATATCCCCTCCCGGCCGAATAGGAACTATCAGAAGAGCTCCCAGACGAAGAAGTGTTCTCCATTGACTTCGCCCCCTTCTGGAAGATGTTCTTCGATGGCGCGGCAAGGCAAGACATAGCAGGAGCCGGGGTCATCTTCATCACTCCAAACAACAAGATACTCCCCTTCTCGTTCCTACTGTGGGAACCGTACTCCAACAACGTGGCGGAATATCAAGCTCTACTTATCGGCCTCGAACTCGCCAACGATATGGAACTTCAAGGACTCGAGATCTTTGGCGACTCCCAGCTCGTCATCCAGCAAATCTTGGGGGCATACGAGGTCAACAAAGAACACCTTGCGCCGCTGCACGCGCAAGCTTTGGAACTCCTCGGCAAACTCGAGGATGCTTCTATTCAGCATGTCCAAGGAACCTCAACCAGCAGGCCGACTCGCTCGCAACTTGGCGGCTACAGTCCCGTTTCCAGAAGAACGTCAGCTCGTCGTCCCCGTCTGCAGAAGAATAGTGCTCACCAAAGAAGAAGCCCCTGTCGGGATCCCAGCTCAAGCCAACGCAGTGCACGTCCTCGAAATTGAAGAGCAAGACTGGAGGCAACCCTTTGTGGATTACCTTGTCCACGGTAAACTCCCCGACGATCCAAAGCGCAAGATCGACATTTGTCTGCGGTCTCTGAAGTTCTACCACTTCAACAATGAGCTGTACCGTCGAAGTTACGATGGCACACTCCTGAGGTGCCTCACAAAGGAAGAGGCAGAAGCAGTACTGGAAAAAGTACACGCTGGAATTTGTGGCTCGCACCAGTTCGGTCCAAAGCTCCACTTTCGCGTCAGGAGGATGGACTATTACTCGCCCACCATGATTAAAGACAGCTTGGAGTTCGCGAAGAAATGTCACGCTTGCTAGCTACACGGTGACTATATCCGTCAACCGTCAGAGCCCTTGCACGCCCAAATCATCCAAACAGCATCTTTATATCCTGGCAGCAACGGACTACTTCTCCAAATGGGCTGAAGCAATACGTCTACGGGAAGTTACAAGACACTCTGTCATCAGCTTCATCCAGAACGACATCATCTACCGATACGGAATCCCTCGCTACATCATGACGGACAACGGGAAGCAATTCAAAAATGCTGCTGTCAGCTAGTTCTGCGCCAAGTACGACATCAAGCAGAAATGCTCAACAATGTACAACGTTCTGGCCAACGGTCTGGCAGAAGCCTTCAACAAAACTCTTTGCAAGCTTCTGGAGAAAATCGTCTCGAAGACAAAGAAGGACTGGCACGAACGCATGGGTGAAGCACTATGGGCCTACCGCACGTCCTTTCGCACTCCAACGCAAGCAACTCCGTACTCCCTCGTCTATGGGGTAGAAGCCGTTCTTCCGCTCGAGCTCCAGATCCCATCGCTTAGGATAGCGATCCAAGAAGGCCTCACCAGCGACAACGCCCAGCTCCGCCTAGCAAAATTAGAGGCCCTGGATGAAAGGCGCCTCGAACCTCAGCAACGTCTGGAGTGTTATCAGGCCAGATTGACTCGCGCCTTCAACAAGAAGATCCGCCCTCGATCCTTCCAAACAGGAGAATTGGTGCTGGCAGTCAAACGCCACATCATTCTCTTGCATCGAGGAGGGAAGAAGTTTGACGCCAAATGGGATGGATCGCACTCCGTCAAAGAAGTCTACTCCAACGGTGCTTACCTCCTCACCACGCTAGAAGAGCTCACACTCGGCCCTATCAACGGCAAGTACCTCAAAAGGTACTATGCCTAAAGCAAGACCACTCTCCTTACAAAAAAAAAAAAAAGGAATAAACGAACTACGTGCGACTTGATCCCTCTCAGTAGGGTACGTAGGCAGCCTGAGAAGTCACATCAGGTTCAGTCCGACCTGTTCGATGTTCGAAGGATGTCGGTACATGACATGAGTTCAAAAAAGGAATTACTAGACAAGAAGTAGCTAGAATAAAGTATCCGAAGCTCGAAGGCGGCACAATAACTCCTCTCTAGTGGCCTCCACTCGCTGCAGCTCCAAAGGACGTGTGGCCAAAAGCTCGCGACGGGCCGACAGGTCTGATTGCTGCTTCAAGAAGCTCGCCTTCAAAGCCCTCTCCGCAGTCTCAGCTTGCTCCAAACGAGACTCTGCCTTCCGAAGCGAGACGTGCACTGATTCTACCTTCTTCTGTGCATTCGTCAGAGTAGAAGCGGCCTCCGCAAGCTGGTGCTCCGACTGATACAAACTCGCCTCGGTAGCCGCCAACTCAGAAGTACACCACTCCAGTAAAACCCGCCGGGAACGATAAGCCTCACTGTCAGTCATGAGCAAGTTCATCTGTGCGACAAAAGAACTGTCCACCTTGAACTCTTCCAGGCTCGCACATAACTTGGCACCATCAGTAGACCACCAGTCTTGGAGGGCACCAAAACCTGCGTCTTGAAAGGACTCCAGCGTCGACTTGATGTACTGCCGACAACTTACAAGAAGAAACTCCGAAACTCTGCTCCTCGGCCTTAAACTCGGGCGGGGTGCCTCAAAGTACGTGGGCAAAACCTTCCCCTCCACTGTGGTCGCCACGGAAGCTGCCTTCGTCGACGAGGTCGACAAAACTGGGGGAACTGCCGCCACTGTTGCAGCAATCGTCACCTCCACCAAGCTCGAGAGGATGTCAATCGGGGAATGTCGCCTGTCAACACTCGAAACTTCGCCTTCCTCGTGAAAAGACAAAGCCTCGACGTCGATGCCATCTAGATCGATATCGCTGCTAGGAAAGTTCTCTCCGCAAAGTCTGAGAAGGTCCAGATCATCCGGAGGAACGTCTAGCCCGCACTTCCCAGGCACTTCCTGCGCGGCCCTAGTAGACGAATGCCCGTGAGATGCTTTCGAAGAGTTCGCCTCACACTCCACTACTACAACAGAATCTGCCCAAAAGAAACACGCTACTCAGTATAATGGAACCCCCTGAAGTCGGAAAGGAAGCAAAACCATGCATACCTGCAAGGTCGGACAAAGCTGCCCCAGACGGAGGGATCACCTCATCTCCTAAAAGGCTGGGCTCCTCGACATCCTCAACCAGACAAGGAACCCTCGAAGTCACCCCGCGGGGAATGCACACCTTTCGTCTCTTGGACGGGGCACTCTCAATAGCTGTCTTCGGAAGAAAAGACGGCCCGGGGGCATTTGCAAGGTCGGCTTCTAACACAGGAATCAAAGAAGGAACCCGACGGGCACTGGAGAGACGACTACAACTCTTCTCGGTTTTTTGAATCCCCAACCGGAGGCAACGATCCTCCAATCCCGCGGAAGGATCAAAGCTAAAGCCCTTGAACTCGCTACTCGCCAAGACATCAACTGGGAGACTCGCAATTACGGGGATACTCACTCTTCGATCCACTTACAGTAGCCCAGAGTTGTAGTGTCCTGAGACCCCGACTTGGTCCCAGGAAAGAAGCTGCCACCAGTCAGCCGAGCATAAAGAAAAGCCCAGAGGCGATAACCTTCCTGCGGGCTGATACGCCCCTGCAACCGCTGCGGCATATCAGGTACCTCCTGCCGAAATCCCTGCTGACGAGTAAAGCAGTGAGGGGAGTATTGTTCCACTTCCACTATATCCCTTGGGTGCCAAATCAAGTAGCCGAGGCGGCAGCTGACCATGTTCCAATATAAGCCATCCGATAGCTCCTCGTTATCGTGGACCGTCGACCTCTCTAAAGGTAGTACTGAGTGCTCCGACAAAAACTTGAAGTCTGTGCCTCACATCCTCCGCAAAAGAGTTCGAGCACACTCCTTCGGGCGTTCCCAGTTGATAAAGGCATTCAAGATTCCTCCTACGCCCGGCAAGAATGGCAGGTTGGCTGGATGCCCACGTCTGGCGAAAATCCCTTTTGGAAAGTGAAGAGCCATCCAGCCATACAAATAGTGCAAAGGACCAAAGGCATTAGACCGGCCGAGCTCCCCTTTGGCGTTGTCCGAACTGGACAAGTTCCAGTAAGTACCACTAAGCCCCTGATACAAGGCACATAAGATTGCCAAAGCCAGATTGAAGAGCTCCCCCCTCGCCATCCAGGACGCTACAAGAAAAGTCCTGGGACGGATGGCCTCGCCAGTACAAGGAAACACGAACCGACAAAGGAAGACGGCTAACCCGGCGGCTCGGTAAACTGCTCGCCACTCCTCGCTGTCGCGCCTCAGATCGAGAATCTACCAGGGGTTGTCTCCCCTCCATTGAATGCCTCACTCGAGCCAAAGACTCGATAGGCCTCACAAAGGAACGCAGTGGAGGCCTCTTTATCTGGGCAATCTTCCACATCGGGTGAGCTGAAGGTGCCGGGGACCTGTACTCGCCCCTGAACTAGAAGTCGACCCAAGAAGAATGGCGAACTCGGTCCGACTGATCACGCGCTGCGATGATGGCGTACGCCTTGAACAAGAGAAGGTAGGAGCTCGGGGTAAAACTGCTATCTAGCAAATCCTTCAAAGTCGGCACCTCTTCTTGATAATAGTTCCGCACCTTGGGGCACCCAGAAAGGATGTGGATGTCGCGGAGGGAGATTCCAATTTCTCCCGCTCCGGTGAGAAAAGTGTTGGTATCCGGGCACCAGAGTTCGTAGAGAGCTCGGTACATCCCCTCAGGACGATTGTACTCTCGACGAGCTGGCGCTAGGAACTTAGCCAACGGCTTCATCTCAGGTTCCGCCCCAAAGACTTCTGAGAGCTCGTTCATCCACTCGCAAAAGCCGCAAAGGTACTGAACGTCCCCCCGAGGCTAGGAGTCGACACCCCATCGGGTCAAGTGGGAGCATACCCTCGAAGCTATTACCGGTGTGGGCACAAAGTCTTCAGCGCAGTGGTGAAAAGGCAGACTCAAGCTTGGGCGAAGGAGCTTCATGGAGATCGCCTCGTCGGTGTAAACTTTCTCGCTCAACTTCGGCATCCCGCAAGTCGCATCGGCAACTCCATCCTCTGTGATGCGCTCATAGATAAGAATCCGGAGCATCGACATAAGGTCTTCTCTCCTCGAAGTGCGGTAACAGTACACTCGAGTAAGGGGGAAACGAAGGTACTTACTCCCATCGGAGAAGCCCTCAGCTATCCACCCCAAAGAAGTCAAACCCTCAAAGGCCCGGATCTTGAAAGAATACAGAAGAATCGAGTCAAGACAAGCAAGAGAAAGCTGAAAAAAAAAAGGGGAGGGGGGGGGGGGGGTCACAAGAGAAACCCCTAGGAGACTCGAACACTCCCTCATCAGCCGGCAAAAAAAAAACAGAGGGGGCCAAGGTTAGGGGCCCGCAGCCCCCTTCCCATCCGAGACCGCCACAAGAGGGCGGGGTGGGGGGGGACTCGCAGCCCCCTCTCCTCCAATCAAAACCGAACAGCAGGGGAGGGGGGGGGCCTACAGCCGCCTCCTTCTCCTCCGATCCAGTCGGGGGGGGGGGGCGCCCGTAGCCGCGGCTGCCTAAGTTCCCCGCCGACCCGCTCGGGACCTCCGCTGCACGCTGACCCCCGCGATCCCGCTGCCGACCCGCTCGGGGCCACCGCCGCCTGCGCGCCGACCTCCGCACTGCAGCCACGCGCCGCCCAGCCCCCGCGAGCCGCGCCGCAGCTGCGCCTCGGCCACCGTCATTGCGCCTGCGCCTGCACACCGCTCGCCGCGCCGCTGCACCCACGCTCGCCCGACTACTCTTCGCCTGCGCTGCCGCCTCTACGCGCGCCACCTACGCCCCGCGCCGCTACCCGCTCGCCTGCGCCGTCACGCCGCAGCTTGCACACCATGCGCCGCTGCCGCTGCCACTGCGCCACCGCGAACCAGAGGAAGAAGAAGAAAGAAAGAAAAAGAAAAGAGAGAAAAAGAAAAGAAAAAGAAAGAAGAATGAAAAGAAGAAGAAGAAAGAGGCGGCGAAGGCGGTCGACACCTCAGCCGCGCTCCTCCGTCCTACTCGCCGCGGTCGTCGTCGCCCCGTCGCTTCGAGCCCGCCTTCGCAACGATCTTCAAGTCGCTTACCATCGCCGCCGCCGCCGCCGACGACGAAAGAGGCGACACTAGGAAGACGGAGCAAGTCACGTACAACCTCAGGCAGCACTTTTCCGACGACGGTCTCCAAACGCCAGCAGAGCCTTCGCAAGAACAAGGTGTTGGATGAAAGGGGTAGTGGCACGTAAATAAGCCACCAATCCCATCCAAGAAAGGAATCAAGGACAAGTGCTGTGCGTTTCCTACGTACACAAGTACTCCGCGTTTCCGCCAGCGCACTCATCCTTGAGGGGGCACTTATAGACACATAAATTGTGTCTAACCCAAACCTGACTCGTATGCACCAATACGGAGGCAAACCCTACACGCACTCGGACCCGGACCCGACTCGCATGCGCCGGCTCAGAGGCAAATCCGACACGCACTCGAACCCGGACCCGGACCCGAACTCGACTCGCATGCACCGACTCAAGGGGGCAAACCGGACCCGACCCGTGCCAAAAAAGAGACCGGGTGGGCCCATCCCCAAGTGGGGCCCACCCGGCCCCCTTTTAGAAGTTCGAACCCCTTAAGGGGTGGCCGTCCATGCAAGAAAGAAAGAAAGAAAGAAAAGAAAGGGAAGAAAAGAAAAGGAAAGAAAAGAAGAAAAAAAGGAAAGAAAGACCGCCATGCGTAGAGGGGAGGTTGCGTATGACGTCTACATAAGCGTGGATCTGCGCCGATCCCTCGATCCGACAGACAAGAAACAAAGTCGGGTCGCCATCGACTTTATGTGCAAGATTCAAATAAATTCAAAAGAGATTGAACCATAACTGCTCCGCCAGAAAAGGAAGGCAAATAAAGGTTTATTCCCCTCTTCAGTGGAAGAATAAATCTTGGATAGTTATGGAAGAGATATTAAAGGGATTCAAATAAATCTTTCCATATCTCTCCCCTCCTCCCTTCACCTATAAATAGAGGGGGAGGGGGAAGGCTCAAAAGGGGGGAAGGAGTCAGAGCTGGAGCTGAAGACAAGGCGAAGGAACTCTGCAGAAGAGGAGACGCGCTCTTCATCGACCCAAGGCTTCACGAGGCTCAGGCAAGCCTATCCCTTCGGGACCGGCTTAGTCCATTGAAAGGCATCATCAAAGTGAAGACCCTTGCACAAGAAGATCAAGCCTTCGACTCCGTGCATGAAAAAGAAAGCTCGAAGAATAACCCTTCGACTCCAAAGACGACAGAAGCAAAGGTAGGAGAAGAAGATCGGAGCGGCACTACCCCGTCGACTCCAACAAGCCTTCAACTTCGATCAAACTCCAAAGCCCGGAGAAGAAGAACGAAAGCGGCATCACCCCGTCGTCTTCAACAGCGCTCGCTCTATTCATGAAGAAGAAAGCTTGGAGAGGGACACTCGAGGCGTCGCTACACCCGTCATCTTCAAAGCAAAGCCAACGCCAATGTTTAAAAAGGCGTTCGAGGCTTACGCCTCGAGGCCCGCCTCAAGGTGAGGCGGTCCTGTGCTGCCTCGAGGCTTACGCCTCAGCAGCCACATATAAAAAGTCCACGCCTCTGCATCAAGAGGCATACGCCTTTGTTCGAGGCACACCTTAAGACATTCAAGGCATACGCCTCTTGCACCAAACGTGAAACATAGGGCGTGGAGGGGTTAAAACCAATGTTTGGTGTGGGGGGTCACTAAGGGATTGATATGTAAATCGTCCTTATGGACCCTTTTTTCACCCATTGAAACCTCCTAAATCCTTTTAAATCTCTTTAGGTTTTGAAACCCCCTTGTCTCCAAAAACCCAAAACCAAGATCTAGTGCGCATTTATTTTCCGATTTTGATTTCGAAGTTGTATTCTTCTTTGTGGATTGTCTACCAACTACATGTGAGACTGAGAGATAAAGATTTATTTCAAGTTTAGAGGTATGGATCATGATCTTGTATCTTCTACTAGGTTTTTCTATGATTTTTTCTTTGTATTTGTATCATCATTTGTTATTTTTTTAATCTTGACAATGTTAGTCCTATATTCGTATTTTATTGTTTGTTATTACTTGTTAGTTGCTATTTTAATTATTATCATGAAAATTAAAGAATTAAGCGTATTTGAGCAATTTGACTTTCTATTTTGTTGTTAGATTGCTTGATGGAGCCCTCAATCGTGTCATATAAGATTTTATAACATATTGTGATTTATTATGCATATGCAGCATATCTAGTTCAATTATTATTACACATTCAATAATAGTATTTATTCTGATTTCTTTTTTTAACTTTTATTTACCAAAACGCCTCGAAAAAATTCGAGGCTTACGCCTCGCCTCTCCAGTGGAAAAACGCCTCGGTACGCCTTTCGCCTTTTTAAACATTGGCCAACGCTACAACCGTCGCATGGAGCCGGCGCTACACCCGTCGTTTTCAAAGCAAGACCTTCGACTTCGATCACGCCAAAGAAGCCCGGAGAAGAAAAGAAGTCAAGTCGACGCCATAACCGTCGAGAAAGCCGGAAGAAGCTTCGAAGAAGTAGCCATCGTCATTCGAGGAGAAGATCGAGTCAATGCCGAAGCAAAAGCCAACGCAAGGAGCCAAAGCACAAGCCCGGTCAAGCCCGCGCCAAAGCAACGCAAGTGCCAAAGCCAAGTAACTACGCCGCTCACGAGCAAAGCACCGCACGTTCTAGCCAATACGACGTGAAGTTCAGTAGAACTAAAGCATCGTAAGTCTCTACTCGTCTACGTTCAAGCGCAAGCGCCAAAGCAAAGCAAAAGCCAGAGCCACGCCAAAGCAAAGCCAAAGCCAACGCCAAAAGCACGATCGACGTTGTGAACCGACGATCAAGAACGCCGAGGTCTAGCAAGGATCGAGGAAGACACGAAGACCGAGGAACGAAGCCAAAAACCCCCTAGCCGAGAAAGCGCGAAGCACGGAAGGGACAAAAGCAACGGCGGATACTCATTAGCCTCTCAAGAAACCCTCACCCTGTAAAGGCCTCTGTCCTGGGCAACCCCTTCAGAGCTCTCGCACGAATACCACGTGGAGACGCGGATCTAAGGGACCCTCCAGAGGATCTCTCCCACAATCTCTTGATCAATATTCGCCGCACCCGGCTCACCACCCCCGAGGCCCCGGGTCCCAGCCCTTGTAATCTCGTGTGTTTTGCAATAAAGACGACCCAGATCTTTTTCTGCGCATACAACCGTCAGATGATTTTATCCAATGGATGCGATCAAAAGAGATTTAAGTCGAAATCAAGAAACGAGATGTCTTGATCCGAGGATGAATGGATCGGATCATCAGGGAGGCTCAAAAAGGACAAGTTGGCCATCGCCTTTTCTCTCTCTCATCCATACAGTGTACGGCTTGGGGGATCTCGGGCCGCGTGCAAGCCGTGAGAAAGGAGTGGACTTTCTCCCTACCCATGTATTCTCCCTCATCTCTCTCTCTCTTGCCTTATTTATTTGAGGGCATCAAAGGGCCAACTATTCCCCATCCAAGGGCTATGATTAAACCCTAATTCCACCCCTTTTGAGAGTATAAAGCTTCTATTTTTTTACAAAAATTCCAGATCTGAATTGTTTTAAAGAAACCCTTGTGGTGAGTGCCTCAAAGCGTGGATCCCAATTGTCCTTCGATCCTTCGACTTGTCTTCTTCATCCTCTCATCCTCATCCCAAGTTTATACACCTCCACCTCCAAATTCATCTCAAACTATTGGCAAATCGTCAGTCTTTCCCTCATGCCAAATGTGTTGAGTTGTTCATTCAGAAACAATCAGCTTGTCGGAGATTGTAAAGTACTGGATTTCATGCTTTAACCAAATCATAGCAGCTCATCCTCCCCTTCTCGGAGAGTTTGCTAAAAAAAACCAAATCATAGCTGCTGAATTCTCATGCATAACAGTGAACTTGACCTCTTTTGTCAAACACATCCAAATAGTATTGCATGCTTGGAGATCATACTCTTCCCACTCTTCGTTTGGTATATCTATAGGCTTACTCTTCACTTCTATGCCTTATGTAAACCCGGCTGAATTAGGATTTCTTTCACTTGTACTTTCTACCAGCCTAAAATTATTTTTTCCATCAAATTGCTCCACCTCAAACTTAGTGTTTGGCACCTTTGTGAGTTTTGAAGCCCTCCCGAGTTCCGATCTGTGACAAACCCTAGAGGAAGAGAGGAAGAGAGAGAAGGAGAGCTAGGGTTTGGGGAGAGAATGAAATTGAATCTCTCATTAGGCCAATGGCTAATATAAGGTGAATACATGTGAGTCATATATACGCTGAGTGTATGTATATACACGAATACATCTTAACACCCCCGCTCAAACTCAGGGTGGATCATGCACCAAGAGTTTGGCAATCAAAGACCGAAAACGAGGTGTAGGATGTGACTTCGTGAAGAAGTCTGCGATCTGCTCTGCTGAGGGAATGAAAGGTAGTGAGATTGTCATGGCCTCATACTCCTGTCGGACGAAGTGACAGTCAATCTCGATGTGCTTTGTCCTTTCATGAAAAACCGGGTTGCTAGCAATCTGAATAGCACTCCGGTTATCACAGTGAAGTGAAGTAGGCTCGGAGAAAGCAACACCGAGATCACTGAGGAGACGTCGAAGGTGAACTATCTCCTTAGTCGTGGAGGCCATGGCCCTGTACTCAGCCTCAGTGCTAGAGAGAGACACCACTTTCTGCTTCTTGCTGCGCCAAGATATCAAAGAGTCGCCGAGAAACAAACAGTAACCAGTGGTGGAGCGGCGTGTAGTCGGATCTCCAGCCCAGTCTGCATCTGAGTAGGCTCGAAGTCTGAGAGAGGAGGACGACGACAGAAATAAAGAGCGAGTAACTGTCCCTCTGAGGTACCGGAGGATCCGAAGAAGAGCACCGTAGTGAACTGAGTGTGGAGCTGCAACAAACTGACTGACAATGCTGACAGCGTGAGCAATGTCAGGCCGAGTAATGCAGAGATAGACAAGCTGTCACACAATCTGCCTTTACCGAGTGGGATCTGAAAGAGGAACTCCATCTGTAGGACGTAGCTTCGAGTGAAGCTCAAGAGGGGTGTCTACTGGGCGGTTATCTGTGAGGGCAGCATGACTAAGGATGTCTGAAAGGTACTTCTGCTGAGAGAGCAGAATGCCATCTGCACTGTAGGCTACCTCAAGACCAAGAAAGTAGCGAAGCGTACCCAAATCCTTCATCTGAAATTAGTTCCTCAAGTGCTGCTGAAGACTAGCAATCGCAGCAGAGTCATCTCCAGTGATGATCATGTCGTCCACGTATAACAGTAGAATTGCCCGGCCCTGCGGGGATGACCTGATAAACAGAGAGTGATCCTGACTGCTCTCTGAGTAACCAAGTTCCCTGACAGCACGACGGAACCGCTCAAACCAGGCACGAGGAGCTTGTTTGAGCCCATAAATGGCCCGACGAAGACGACACACGTGCTGAGAAGGAACACGGAGACCAGGAGGAGGATCCATGTAGACTGTCTCAGACAGGTCACCGTGAAGAAAGGCATTTTTCACGTCCATCTGAAGAAGGGCCCATCGATGAACAGCTGCAACCGCCAGAAGAGTGCGAACGATGGTCATCTGAGCCACCGGAGCAAAGGTCTCCTCGTAGTCAACGCCATACTCTTGAGTAAAACCACGAGCCACCACCCGAGCCTTGTGACGCTCAATGGATCCATCAGGGCGGTGCTTGACCTTATAAATCCACTTGCAGCTGACAGGCTCAACGCCAGAGGGCAGAGGGACAACATCCCAGGTCTAAGTCTGCTGAAAGGCCTGAAACTCCTCATCCATAGCCTGACGCCACTGAGGAAACTGAACTGCCTCAGAGTAGGATCTGGGCTCCTGATCTGCGTGCACAGCAGTAAGAAAGGCAGTAAACTGAGGCGAGTAACTGCAGACAGAGGCAAAACCAAAACGATCAGGAGGTCCAGTGTCGTGGCTAAAACGGTCAGGCGGGTGATGCTGGCGCGGAGGGTAGCGAGGCGGGCGTGGATCAACGACTGGCAATGACGGAGCAGGCACAGGAGGCGAAAAACTAGGAGTAACCTCAACAGCAGGGGAGCCGGCATCCGCTGAGAAGGAAGGACACGGAGACACAGGGGTAGGCCGGCGAGAGTAGACCTGAGGAAATGGAGAGACAACCCGGGGAGGAGAGAGAGGCACGTGCATAGAGGAGGAAGCCTCGGAGGAGTCCCCTGGAGACGCTGGTGAAACAACTAGCAAATGAGCCAATGGTGCCGAGAGAGCTGGTGGTGGGGAAGGAGCCGGGGGAACTAGAGCGGCCGACGAGGGAGGCATAGGTGTCGATGATGGAGGAGAAGAAACCTCGAGAAAGGTGAGATCCTGAGCTTCAGGAGAGTAGTAGGGCGTATCCTCGACAAAGGTGACATGTCGAGGGATACGCAAGCGACGAGCATCAGGGTCATAGCAACGGTATCCCTTATGCTCAGTGCTGATCCCAAGAAGGATGCACTTAGCTGCCTGAGCAGACAGCTTTGTGCGCTCATCGAGAGGAAGAAGAACAAAACAGGTGCACCCAAAAGTGCGAAGAGGGCTGTAGTCAGGAGTGGTAGAGAGGAGACGCTCATGAGGAGATAAGTCGTCCGGAAGAACTGACGAAGGAGTGATGTTAATGAGCTGGACTGAGGTGAGGAGAGCCTCAGCCCAGAAGCGCCGAGGAACAGAACCAAAAAGAAGAACACGAGTAGTCGCAAGAATATGGCGATGCTTGCGCTCAGCAACACCATTCTGCTCATGGATGTGAGGACACGAGTGCTGGAAAATAGTCCCATGGGACTGAATAAGACTGCGCATAGCGGTGGATAGATACTCAAGGGCACAATCAGATCGAAAGATCTTGATGCACCGACTAAACTGCGTGTGAATCATGGAGGTGAAGTCCTTATAGACTTGGAGGATATCCGATCGACGGTGAAGAAGATAGACCCACATGTAGCGACTGTAATCATCCACAAACGAGACATAATATAAATACCCAATCATAGAGGGAAGAGGGGAGGGGCCCCAGATATCAGAGTGAACAAGATCAAAAGGAGCAGAGCTCTGAGAACTACTTGATGAAAAAGGAAGGGCAGCAGCTTTTGCAAGCTTGCAGCCAGTACAAGTAGATAAAGATGAAAAAGGACCACGACCTAGAGCTCCAGAATGGAGTAATCTCTTAAGTTGCGGTTCCGACACATGACCTAGTCTCCTATGCCACAGGTCGGCATTAGGAGAGAACTCCACAAAACCCAGATGATGGCAGATCCAAAGAGTGAAGAAATTCCATCCGGTAGAGTCCGCCTGCCCTACGATCTGCTCCAATCGGTCGGCCAGTACGCAGATCCTGCACAGAACAAGAGGAAGGGGTAAATGTCACAGAGCAGCCAGAGTCACACAAAGCACTAACAGAAATTAGGTGCATGCGGAGTGTGGGAGCATGAAGAACAGAGGATAAGGAGAGATGGCAAGCAGGGGCGGAGGCTGAAGTAATGGATCCAGACTGTGAGATGGCTAAGCGAGAACCATCTGCAGTGTGGATCGGCGGCAGATGCGTCGCAGGCTGACAAGCAGTGAGCAGGGAGGCATCCGGAGTCATATGGTATGAGGCGCCCGAATCCAGTATCCAAACAATGGGACTACTAGGAGAGGCAGAGAAGGCTGAGGCGCTGGAAGATCCAGGAGTAGCGGCAGACTGCTGTGAGAGTCTAAGCTGAGCTAGTTCCTCACGAATAGACTGTAGCTCGCCAGCTGAGACGGAAGAGGCAGCAGCAGCAGTAGGAACAGGGCGACCACGACCTCGAGCTCGTCCTCGACCTCGATCTCTGTAGGTAGGACGCTTCTCTGGATGAAGTGAGAAGCAAGTGTCCTCGAAGTGACCCGGTGTCTGACAATGAGTGCAAAATGGTCGACCATGGGAGGCAGTAGCTGAGACTGATGGGCCTGAGACTGGTGGCGGAGCAGCAGCAAGTACACCCTGAAGACCAGATGAAGGAGGTAAGGCCCTGGAGGCAAGAGTACGCAGACGAGTCTCCTCAGCAACCAGCTCAGCCACAGCCTCATCAAGACGAGGAAGGCTGTCCCGGTGAAGAAGCTGACCGGCCAGAGCACTGAACTCTTGTCGTAGGGCAGCGAATAGCTGATAGAGCTGAAGGCGCTCCCGGTAGAGCTGATACTCGACAGCACGGGATGGGTCAGGAACGGGAGCGAGATCCTGAAGATCACGCCAATAGGAGCGCATCTGACAATAAAACTGCTGGACCGTCAACTCTCCTTGCTGTGCTGACTGAGCCCGTGTGAGAAGCTGATACTCACGTGCTCCACTCTTCTCAACAAAGCGAGCAGTGAGATGACTCTAAATCACTGCAGAAGTGGCAAGCCCAACCATGTCTCGGCGAAGAGAACGATCCACAGATGCAACAAGGTAGGCCTTGATGCGCTGATCGCGAAGGCGCCAGGGACCGTATGCTGCATCGGAAGCAGAAAGCGTGAAAGTGCCATCAAGGTGACCTCGAAGATTGCGACCCTCAAGGGTGGATTCCACCGTGGCGGACCATGCCGGCCAGTCGGAGGCCTCTTGGAGAAGAAAGTCGGTGGCGAGCGGGAGAAAATCCCGTGGAATCTCGTAGGGAGTCACCGGAGAAGACGGCGGAGTCGTCATCGAGGAAGTCGAGGACATGTTTGTAGAGAGGGAATGCTCGAAGAGCTAGCGGCAGGCGCGGGAGAGAGCGCGTGAGCGTGAGGTCGTAGGACGCGCAGTGGCAGGGGCTAGATCGTGAGATCGGCCGGCTGGATCGCGAGATCGGGCAGCTGGATCGCTGGAGCGGAGCGCTGGATCGCGGGACGCGCGGGACCTGCGCGCAGGGGACGCGGGACGAGCGCGCGAGCGCGGGATGCGGGCTGCGAGCGTGGGACGCGCAGGGGACGCGGGACGAGCGCGCGAGCGCGGGATGCGATCTCTGGACGCGCGGGACCTGCGCGCGGGAGCTTGTGCGGGACGCGGGGAGCTGTGATTGCTGCGATCTCTGGATCTGGATCTGGATCTGAATCTGGATCTCGATCGGCGATCTCGATCGACGGAGACAAGGGAGCCGTGGACGACACCGGCGATCAACCTTGCTCTGATACCATGTGACAAACCCTAGAGGAAGAGAGGAAGAGAGAGAGAAGGAGAGCTAGGGTTTGGGGAGAGAATGAAATTGAATCTCTCATTAGGCCAATGGCTAATATAAGGTGAATACATGTGAGTCATATATACGCTGAGTGTATGTATATACACGAATACATCTTAACACAATCCTTGCTTAGATACCACCTGTTGTGGAAGTGATACAGCTTTGACATAATTTCTTATGACTATCACCTGAAAAGATCACTCGGAAATGGATGATATATTACCAAACCATAGAACAAAATGAGCAAATAACGACAGAAAAATAAAGCGCACAAGACACAAAAATTCACATGGTTGTGCGAAGCCTACTCCATGGGCGACGATGATCAGGGTTTCTTCATTATAGAAATCTAGCAAAAAGTACAAAGAGATCAACTGATCTGTCACACAAAAGTACCCTCTTAATTAAAGGAAGATCTCACCTCGCAAAGCTGGTAGCGTCTCAATCTCTAGATGAAGCTTTCAACAATGAACCTGCAACCTTCAACGGTAGCCCTTCTATGCGAAGAGGCAGCCCTCTCATCAAGTAACTAATGACAAGCTCTCTTTCTCGGAGAATAATGGCTGCAACATTCTCAAAGTCATGTGCTTTCTCTTCACAAAACCAACTTGATACCTCCTCTAACCCTCCCTAAATCTCTCTGCTTTAATCTTTTTTGTATAATGGAATAAAAATCTGTGGATCCCATATATAGGAATCCTGTTCCTAACCGGTCTCAATAGAGAAAACAAGGGGGGAAAACTGAGGGAGTCTCGTGTGTTGGATCTGTTTCCCACAGAACCATGCTATCTGTCGTGTGCTTTCTCTTCACGAAACCAAACCCTCCCTAAATCTCTGCTTTAATCTTCTTGTATAATGGAATAAAAATCAGTGGATCCCATATATGGGAATCCTGTTCCTAACTGGTCTCAAGAGAGAAAAAAAGGGGGGGAAACCGAGGGAGTCTCATGTGTTGGATCCGTCTCCCACAGAACCACGCTATCTGTTTCTGTTTGTTGGACTGGGCTGAAGTTGGGCTGGGCCAACTGCTGTTATTGACTCAGAATTTGAGCAGCTAAACAACGTAAGTAACATAGACTCTCTTTAATGCCCTGCGAAATACTTTTTGTTTTCTATTCTTAGAATCCTATTAACTTAAAGCATTTGTTAGAAGCTTCATGAATCAAATTTCAATTTAATTGTCGACGCTGCCAGTCTGATCCCTTCGCTGCGCCTATTGCATTTTCAAATTTTTAATTATCATTAGTACTTGTTGTCTTTTAAAATTGTTCTTGAAGATGTGAGCTAGCTTCATACACATTGCAAATTATAGAACAGTTAAAGATGTTACAAATGTCCAACGATTTTATTGTGAACCATGTCCTTAATGCATGTTTTGCTTGAGTAACCAGAGGTCCTCGGAGAATGCATTGTGTCATGGACTCCATCCCGGCCTCTGCAATCGAACCAGGAGGGGTGGCTCCCACGCAAACCGAGTTCCCTCTTGGCAGACTTGGTTCTTTCTCGTCGATCCCATTCTTCAGATCCATGTCATCTCGAGCTTCGTCATGCCTTTTATCTGGCGAGAAGGACGGAACGATGGTGCTAAAGAACAAAGCTCCTAGGTGGCATGAACAGCTTCAGTGCTGGTGTCTGAATTTCAGGGGACGAGTGACAGTTGCATCAGTGAAGAATTTCCAGCTGGTGGCTTCAGCGGAGAACGGTCTGCCTGGCCCAGAGCATGAGAAGGTGCTTCTCCAGTTCGGAAAGGTGGGGAAGGACTTGTTTACCATGGACTACCAATACCCAATATCTGCATTTCAGGCATTTGCTATCTGCCTCAGTAGTTTCGATACCAAAATAGCTTGCGAGTAAAGGACAAGGTGCGTGACTGTTTCCTTCAAATCATAATAAATCCTACTCTATAATTTATCTTCTCTAAAGGCTGTGTTCTTTTCCTGGGAATTGGAATTCCCAGGAAATCGGCCCATTACTATGCTATTTCGACAAAAGGGCTTATATGTTTGCTTGTTCCCCGGGAAATGAAAACCCACTTTTTGTGGGATTCCATCTCTCAACCAAAACCCAAGATTTGTAAATCCCTTTGAACCTCCCCCATCCTCATGGTGAAAGCATGTACCCAGATTTGTAAGACTGCGAAAGCAAGTCTTCATGGGTGGTTTTATGGATAAAGCATGGGTATAGACCCATGTCCTGGGAATTACAATTCACAGGAAAAAACACATCCTAATGCAAGTACTTCCTACTTATGGATCCAACAAATAAGAAACACAAATGTATGTGTGTGTGTGTGCGCCTACTAAGTATGAAACCTGGGCAATGCCCGAACTCCATTCAGACATCTGATGTATAGTAACTAGCCATGATTCGTACCTCCGACGGAATGGACTCATGTGGAATATAGAAAGCCGAGCGATGCCTTGGCTCCATTCCGTCATCCAATGTATAATAACTGACCGTGATTCTCACCTGCGATGGAATCGACTAATATGGAATATAGGGAGATCTGTGTGGCGTGACCTTGGCTCCCACGTGGTGAGACCACGGCTCCTAAGCTCTGTCTTAGTGTTATAGCATATATATCTACAAATAACCTTTTAGCTTAGAATTCTTCATGTTGGATTCTTACAACCCTCCAATGTTCCCTTAGACTAGAAAAACAAAGCCTGACAAAAAGGGTAGGAGGTAAGATTCGATACAAGGAATTGCGTTCATCTCCGTCGGACAAATTATGATGCAACCAATTATACCTAGATTTCGAACCCCAACAATTTTTGCAATCTCATAAGCTGATCCTTTTGTGTTGCACTATATGCAGTCAGACTTCGGAAAGCACTCCCAGATGCTGATCCATCTGAAGAAGAGGGACAAGGTCGGGGGCGGCTCTGGTTCAAGTGGCGGATGCGTTGGAACCAGCAGCCTCATCGGTTCAGTCTCCCTGCACGCCGTATATCTGTTGTATCGTGTACATACCTCCTCTGACATTGCGAACTGGCTCTTGCTTGTGCTTACCGCCGATTTATCTACCTGTATCTGTAACACTGGCGGACGGGCAAAGATCGGCATGGATATCGTAGCGGTATAGGGTCGTCAAGTTGGTGTAAATATTAGTTCTGTTGTCTTCCAACTTCTTTGTTGTAACAACTACATCGAGCTCGATTCGCTCACTGAATGGATTTATTGTGCTGTGTGTTGAGATGGTCCACTGGTAATAGTTGCGCATCAGTAGGGGGAGTGGGATTGTTCCTTGTAGGGGACGTTTGGTTCGGAGTAATAGACCTCGGAGGTGGGTGAAGTGAGTCAGTACGACTGATTGATTGCGCAGAAATGCTCTCTGAAGTTGGAAGTGGCACTTCTTCAGCCTACCTGGTTTCTCCAAAAGGGCCTGCCCTGTTTCTTAAATAAAAGAGCCGAAGTGGGACTTTCCGGCCATATGAAGAAGTGATTATTACGGGTATGTCAGCAGCACTTCCGTGCATCATAATTCAGCTAAACAAGCGTCGAAACTGCCAGAAGTGTGGCTCAATGAACTATCAATTTAATGGAAGCAAACAAATAAACTGACACTTCAGTCCCAGAACTGGTAGTTCATCGAACTACACTTCTGGTAGTTCTCACACCTTCGATTGTTATTTCTAGTCTGACATGAAAATGGGAGTGTATATCAATCAGTATATGGGTCTGGAAGTGATGGACCCGCTGACATCCTCGCCAACATGAGTCGGGTGATCGACAAACCAAGGATTTTTTGGGAGAATTTTTCACCTACGCTACTAGACGTGGTTCGACAAGAAATGGGTTTATGGAGCTACCCAAGGCTTGTACATGATTCAGTTAACTGAGTTTGGCTGTTTTTTGGCCCCAACATCTGTGTATTTTGTGGTTTCTAATATAAAAGTAGTTTCTACCAAAAAAAAAAAATGATGGACCTAAAGTTCCCAAGGACTTAGAGCCACAGACTTCTAAGTCCCCCACACCTAGAATCCCTAGTTATTGGTCTGGGAGCCTTCTAAATAAATCTCATATTTCCTAGGGAGATGCTATTCATATTGATAATTTTTACCGATTAGTTTACACAGAATGATGTGGTATCTAATCACGGTCGTTTATTTGCCTACCGCGAGCTGAGTGCAATTCACTGGTGGGGGCTAGGTGAAATGGACTGTGATCACGACATGTCATTCTGTGTTAATGAATGAATCAGTAAGAGCCTCCGGGTAAATAGTATTTTCCTTTCATGGGTGGTGGCTAGGGCTGGCAATTTTGGACCCGACACGGCAGACCCGACACGATCTGACATGAAGTTAGCGGGTCTAGGTCAAGGTTAAACGGCTCTGGTTGTAAACGAGTCGACACGATAGACCCGTTTAATAAACGGGTCGGGTCCGGATTTACGGTCTGGACATGATAGACCCGGGAAGACCCAATTAAAATTCAACGGGTCATGTCGGGTCGGGTCAGGTCGAGTCTACCCGCAATCCGATAATGTAATATATAGTATCAGCGGGTCTAGCGGGTCAGGTCGAGTTGAGTCGGATCGGGTCAACTGAATAGATCCGTGTGGTAAACAGGTCTTATCGGGTCTTATCGGGTCTACCCATTTATTAACGGGTTGGGTACGGGTTAGGATCTAGACAGGATTAGTTAAACGGATCGGGTTTGGGTCAAGGGTTTTGGACACGACCCAAAACTAGAAACGACACGAACCCGACCCGACCCGTAGACACCCCTAGTGGTGGCGGGGGGTTTGTTGTTGCTGGCAGTTGGCTGAGAGGAGGAAGAGGAGAGAGGGAGGAAGCCCGTGGCGGTGGGTGGGTGGAAAGCAACGGAGAAGAGGATGGAGGTGGGGGTATTTTTGGAAGAAAAAAATTTGGGGGTGGTAAGAGATTAGTGTGGGGGTTTCTGATTAGTTTACACAGAATGACGTGGCATCCAATCACAGTGTTCCTTTGCCTGTGGTTTAGTGTTAGAGTGTGATTCATCGGTCGAGGCTGGGTGAAACGGATGGCTAGCAGTGGTGGTTTATTGTTACTGGCGGTGGCCCGAGAGGAGGAAGAAGAGAGAGGGAGGAGGAGGAGGCCGACGGTCGAAAGGTGGAAACAAGCAACGGAGAAGAGGATGGAACCCACAACCCATGCATCTCAGTCCAAATCCTTGGCCACCAAGCCAAGTCAATTTTACTATTAAAAGTCTAATGGACAAGTAATTAACAGTAAGTATGTGCCTTTTAAATCTCTCGGATTCCCTCATCAAACTGAAAACCTTAAATAAAAGAAAATAGGTAACACGGTCCTCCTGACTAGCAACACGCTAGTCCTTTCTTCAATTTGGGTGCCACATGACACTTTTTAACCAGGGTTAGGGGTTGATCAAGGTGGGTACACCTAACAATGATCATGGAAAAAAATTTAAAAAAAAAATATGCCAAGTAGAATTTTTAAATTAACCATAGCAAAGACTATTTGCCCGCTACAGTTTACCGTTAAATTTGTCGATCGTTGATCGGGTTGTTTTAAGTTTTTTTTTTTAGAATTTTTTTAAAAATCTTGATCTAAGTAGAATAGAATGACCATCCATAAAAAAAAATGTTAAAAAGTGTCATGTGGCACCCAAATTGATGGGAGGACTAGCGTTTTGGCTAGTCGGGAGGACCGTATTCCCTATTACCTAAATAAAAATACCATTATTATATGTTATAGACTTGCAATATTTGCATGCATAAGCCTTGACTCTTGGGTATCCACAAAAAGCCCTATCGAAGTGGAACACCCCTCTCCTTTCGGCCGCCTTCACCGGAACTTAGCTTCTGGTTCGGTTCTCGGGTTTACCAGACCCAAGTTGCACCACTAATCTAAGAGAAATGCGATTCAGCTCGAAGGTTTGTCCCAAATTCGCCTGCCCAAAAGATGTGGCACATGCAACTGGTGGCCGAAACCCACTACGGATTTTAAAATCTTTAACAGCACCAGTTGCACGCTGCCACGTCTTTCGGGCCGACGAATTCGGGACAAACCTTCAAAGTGAATAGCATTGCTCCTAATCTAAATAGATCAATTAGCTTCGATCAAAAACTCATGAGTCAGCAGTCGGAAAATCTTCATGGATGTTTCGGCATGGCCTAATCTTCCCTCCAACAAAGAAAAGTAAAATCGTGACTTTTTCAAAAATCATGATAAGAGTTTTTGGCAACAGAGTCGTGTACCACCATATCTCAGCCGTAAGAGGTGCCATTTATGCATTGCAAATACATAATTGGAATTGTTCACCTAAAATTAACTATTTTTAAACATTAATCAAACTTGTATTGGATAGTTAGCACAGTAGTTCTCCCAGATTCCAGTAGACAAAATCTTTTACCTATGGTGGGTGTGCGTATCCCTAACAAGGGACTCGGGGAGCTAGTGTGCAAAATGCTAAGAAGGGTTGGATGGTTAAACTCTCCCTAGAGGAATTAGGAGAATCGGATCAAGCAAGATAGATCACGAATGCATGGTGAGAATGCAAAGTAAGCATGGTAATCATCGTCACAAAATATTCAAGAATGATATTCTCTCAACCTTTCATCTCTCTTCGTACCCTTAATAGATGGATGCATACAAGGTCCTACTCGATGCAATTATTGAAAGCACACATATTTTTAACTGGAAGCCCTTGTGGAAAAAACCACCCTTGGCAAGCCGGGTGGGAGACCAACGGCCTTCCTCTTATATATTATACTTCTCGTGGTTTGGCAAGACGGATTACAAAGGAGTCTAGAAGTTACCATCAACGTGCCTCTATGCCCCGCTCCTTCCTTTGCTTAAGCTTTTCCCTTGATTCCTTGCCCACGGTGCGTGGGAGCGTCCTCCCCATCTTGGTAGAAAGTGGAGCTCAGAGCAAAATCACAAGTACTCTGAGCTTCGCCATTGCAATGATCTTTCGCTAAGATCACAAGTGACGGGAATGCAAGGGAGAGAAAAGAGTGATGGATTGGAAAGGCTACTCTAAGGATTACTAGAGGAAGGAGCACATCAAAGATAAGAGGAAATGCATGGTGAAGATCTGGAGCTTCTTCCTATAAGAATCTCTTTTTCTCTTTGACCAAAGAAGAGGCTAGGTCCCTAGGATCTCAAAGCCAAGTGCTAGGAGACTAAGAGCTAAGAGAAAGAGACCTAATCCTTTTCCTCTAATGCAATTTGTACCTTCAATGGATGAGGTGTGGGCCTATTTATAGATTTTAGTAAACCCTAGTGTTAAGTACTGAAAAGCCCAGCTTAATCTAGGAGAAAATCAATTTAAACCAACAGCATGAACCCATCGTGAGCACGACCAAGGGGTCATGCTCATGACCTGGAGGAAGGTCACATATTAGACTATCCAGGTCATGCCCACGGCTAGCATTGCCTGTGCACGACACGTTTCATCCGCACGATCCTCAAATCCTATAATTTCGGGCCGTTAAGATACGATCTGAAAATCCCAAGTATCCTAACAAACTCTAAGTCGTGCATACTATAACATTTGCCCCAAACACACAAGATATTGTCCGCTTTACCTGTGCCCGCACGAGAACTTCCCAGGGAGGTCACCCATCCTAGTACTGCTCTCGCCCGAGCACGTTATTGGATCTTGGTCGTTACACACACGCTTTGAGTCATGTGCACGATCATGAAGCTAGGTGCTCGAAATCGATTCGAATAAATCCAAGGATGAGTAGGGCATGCCCACATGCTCATGCATATAAAATGTGCGAGTTTTCAATGCTAAAACCAATTTTCATGTGCATGCAAAATGATCGACGATTAACCATTTGAAAGTGTTTTCAAAATGTGCTCGTTTCTAGATTTTAAAAGTATAGCCCCGTAGACAATCCATTGGTCCAAAACTATCCATCATAAGATAGAGGGAACATTCCTGAGCTTGTGATAGCTTGGGAAGGAGTAGTACTTCAAGTGAGTTTTTGCCGCTTTCGGCTTTGGATGTGAGCATGGGCAACTAAGCGGACACTCTAACTCTACCCTGACTCAAAAAGACAAATTACAACCACCGGATGGTAACAATGTTTTGACTCAAAAAGCTCAAAGACAAAGCAAGAGGCCACCACATTAAAGGTAACAGAGGCGAAGTCCTAGTGGGGCATGTGAGTTCTTATATCTGTGTCTATAATTGGATCTTTGAAGTTAGTAGATTGCTCTCACCGTACCGATGCAACCGACAAGGTTGTTCCCGTAAACGATTTCCTTGTAAAAACCATATATGTGTGCTTTAGTATAACTCCAGACGACAGCATGCGGCTATGAAAGTGGTTGGGTGTGTTTGGCAATTCCATGCCTTGGGTCTTCAACAAGAAAAATATCTGAAAAACAGTATTTTTTCAGATTACCTCTTCACCCTCATCTTGTATATGTGGCGCAATGCCACTAGTCGGTCGTGGGACAGTTCTTATTCTTTGATTTCAGGGTGTGTGAATGCTTCCCCATTTTGTCCTGTGAAAGTTTAAGCCCCACCCCATTTTGTTGCTAGTGAGTAGGTCTGTCAATCGGGTCGGGCTGGGTCTGGCAAGGCTTGCTCGAACCTGGCCCGAAACCTTGTTGGCTCTCCCAAGCACGAACCCAGCGCAAATAAAAAACAACATACCCAACCCAGACTCGGTCCATTTTATTATTCGAGACTTTCAAGTTTCGGGTCGAGTTTGGACCAACCAATTTACTCATTGGCATATGTATAATAGGTAAGCCTATATGATAAATAATCAAGCAACTAGTAAGTCTAGACTGGTGGGTTGTTGTGAATCAATTCACATTAACAACTCATAACTGATAGTAGGTCAATGACTACAAAGTATTGGTGAACCGGGCTAAGAATCAGATTTGGACCAACTAATGTGAACCGACCTACTTGTAATGGTGAAGTAGTTCGGGTTCGTGCCTAAAACGGGTTGGGCCTACTCTAGCTCGAGCTCGGCCCAAATTCAGATTCAAACCTCAAACTCTGTCCAACTCAGCCCTTTCAGGCCGATCGGTCGGGCATCGGGCTAGCTCGACCCAATTGACATCTACTAGTGAGCTTGTCAGCTTAATTTTTTCTGCCACTATTTTGGAACATGAAGACCGTTGGCTTTAGTTTCTTTGGATATTGTTCTTTCTTGCTCTCCGTTTGGTTCCAAGTATATCCGGTGCAGTAAGTCGATTTGGTGTCTCTGGGATACCTTATAAATGAGGCAACTCAATACCACAAAATGAGCGATAAGACGATTACCTTGTAACCATGATACATTGATAGAATACTTCGAACCAAACGGAGCCTTACTTGAAGATCGCGATTCTTCTTGTGTAATGGATGTGGCACTATAGCAAAAATGATATTTTGCGGTCGAATAATCGGCAGCCATTGTTTATACGGACGGAAAAGGTATCTAATCTGGCGTTCATCGCAAAAGATCGATCCAATCCGGAGGCCCTCCAAACCCGCCAGAAAAGGTGGAGCTAATCTGGTGGAGGAAATCTATCCTGCCAGAAAAGGTCAAGCAAATCCGGCAGACCACCAACCCCACCAGAAAAGGTCAAGCAAATCCGACTGTTCATCGCAAAAGATCGATCGAATCCGGCGGCCCACCAAACCCTTCAGAAAAGGTGGAGTTAATTTGGCGGAGGAAATCCATCCGGGCGGAAAAGGTTGAGCAAATCCAGCGGGTCACCAACCTCGTCGGAAAAGGTCAAGCAAATCCGATGGGTGAATCCATTCGGCCGGAAAAAGTTCGAGTTGATCGGCGGGCCACCAAACTTTTCTAGCGAAGGTGAGGGAGAAGAGGGCGACGACTCGGGTGGTGAAGGGCTACGACTCAGACAGACAGAAGATAAGGCAACGATCGACTCAGATGGAAGAAGGAGAGGAAGGACTTAAAAGCAATTATATAAGTTGTTTAATATTAAATATAATAAAAGTTAATTACAATCACATGTTAAAGGTAAAAGGTAGTGCAGGTGGTTAAGATACTTGGGATTTAGTCGATGACTTCGGAACAAATGTTTATGTGTGTTTAACTCATGCGATGATCGTTCTTTTCTTGATTTGATGGATTTAGTCGATGGCTTGCAGTTTGTTTGACGGTGATCGTTCTTTTCTAACTTTGATGGATGATGTTTATGTGTGTTTAACTCATGCGATGATCGACACATGTGTTTCTTTTAGTGTTTGTGATTTTGGCAAGACGGATTACAAAGGAGTCTAGAAGTTACCATCAACGTGCCTCTATGCCCCGCTCCTTCCTTTGCTTAAACTTTTCCCTTGATTCCTTGCCCACGGTGCATGGGAGCGTCCTCCCCATCTTGGTAGAAAGTGGAGCTCAGAGCAAAATCACCAGTACTCTGAGCTTCGTCGCTGCAACGATCTTTCGCTAAGATCACAAGTGACGGTAATGCAAGGGAGAGAAAAGAGTGATGGATTGGAAAGGCTACTCTAAGGATTACTAGAGGAAGGAGCTCATCAAAGATCAGAGGCGATGCATGGTGAAGATCTGGAGCTTCTTCCTTTAAGAATCTCTTTTTCTCTTTGACCAAAGAAGAGACTAGGATCTCAAAGCCAAGTGCTAGGAGACTAAGAGCTAAGAGAAAGAGACCTAATCCTTTTCCTCTAATGCAATTTGTACCTTCAATGGATGAGGTGTGGGCCTATTTATAGATTTTAGTAAACCCTAGTGTTAAGTACTGAAAAGCCCAGCTTAATCTAGGAGGAAATCAATTTAAACCAACAGCCTGAACCCATCGTGAGCACGACCAAGGGGTCATGCTCATGACCTGGAGGAAGGTCACAAATTAGACTATCCAGGTCATGCCCACGGCTAGCATTGCCTGTGCACGACACGTTTCATCCGCACGATCCCCAAATCCTATAATTTCGGGCCGTTAAGATACGATCCGAAAATCCCAAATATCCTAACAAACTCTAAGTCGTGCATACTATAACATCCGCCCCAAACACACAAGATATTGTCCGCTTTACTTGTGCCCGCACAAGAACTTCCCAGGGAGGTCACCCATCCTAGTACTGCTCTCCCCCAAGCACGTTATTGGATCTTGGTCGTCACACACACGCTTTGAGTCATGTGCACGATCTGAAAGGGTGCGCACGACTTCAGCTGAAGCACTATATAGGATCATGAAGCTAGGTGCTCGAAATCGATTCGAATAAATCCAATGATGAGTAGGTCATGCCCACATGCTCATGCATATAAAATGTGCGAGTTTTCAATGCTAAAACCAATTTTCATGTGCATGCAAAATGATCGGCGATTAACCATTTGAAAGTGTTTTCAAAATGTGCTCGTTTCTAGATTTTGAAAGTATAGCCCCGTAGACAATCCATTGGTCCAAAACTATCCATCATAAGATAGAGGGAACATTCCTGAGCTTGTGATAGCTTGGGAAGGAGTAGTACTTCAAGTGAGTTTTTGCCGCTTTCGGCTTTGGATGTGAGCATGGGCAGCTAAGCGGACACTCTAACTCTACCCTGACTCAAAAAGACAAATTACAACCACCGGATGGTAACAATGTTTTGACTCAAAAAGCTCAATGACAAAGCAAGAGGCCACCACATTAAAGGTAACAGAGGCGAAGTCCTAGTGGGGCATGTGAGTTCTTATATCTGTGTCTATAATTGGATCTTTGAAGTTAGTAGATTGCTCTCACCGTACTGATGCAACCGACAGGGTTGTTCCCGTAAACGATTTCCTTGTAAAAACCACATATGTGTGCTTTAGTATAACTCCAGACGACTGCATGCGGCTATGAAAGTGGTTGGGTGTGTTTGGCAATTCCATGCCTTGGGTCTTCAACAAGAAAAATATCTGAAAAACAGTATTTTTTCAGATTACCTCTTCACCCTCATCTTGTATATGTGGCGCAATGCCACTAGTCGGTCGTGGGACAGTTCTTATTCTTTGATTTCAGGGTGTGTGAATGCTTCCCCATTTTGTCCTGTGAAAGTTTAAGCCCCACCCCATTTTGTTGCTAGTGAGTAGGTCTGTCAATCGGGTCGGGCTGGGTCTGGCAAGGCTTGCTCGAACCTGGCCCGAAACCTTGTTGGCTCTCCCAAGCACGAACCCAGCGCAAATAAAAAACAACATACCCAACCCAGACTCGGTCCATTTTATTATTCGAGACTTTCAAGTTTCGGGTCGAGTTTGGACCAACCAATTTACTCATTGGCATATGTATAATAGGTAAGCCTATATGATAAATAATCAAGCAACTAGTAAGTCTAGACTGGTGGGTTGTTGTGAATCAATTCACATTAACAACTCATAACTGATAGTAGGTCAATGACTACAAAGTATTGGTGAACCGGGCTAAGAATCAGATTTGGACCAACTAATGTGAACCGACCTACTTGTAATGGTGAAGTAGTTCGGGTTCGTGCCTAAAACGGGTTGGGCCTACTCTAGCTCGAGCTCGGCCCAAATTCAGATTCAAACCTCAAACTCTGTCCAACTCAGCCCTTTCAGGCCGATCGGTCGGGCATCGGGCTAGCTCGACCCAATTGACATCTACTAGTGAGCTTGTCAGCTTAATTTTTTCTGCCACTATTTTGGAACATGAAGACCGTTGGCTTTAGTTTCTTTGGATATTGTTCTTTCTTGCTCTCCGTTTGGTTCCAAGTATATCCGGTGCAGTAAGTCGATTTGGTGTCTCTGGGATACCTTATAAATGAGGCAACTCAATACCACAAAATGAGCGATAAGACGATTACCTTGTAACCATGATACATTGATAGAATACTTCGAACCAAACGGAGCCTTACTTGAAGATCGCGATTCTTCTTGTGTAATGGATGTGGCACTATAGCAAAAATGATATTTTGCGGTCGAATAATCGGCAGCCATTGTTTATACGGACGGAAAAGGTATCTAATCTGGCGTTCATCGCAAAAGATCGATCCAATCCGGAGGCCCTCCAAACCCGCCAGAAAAGGTGGAGCTAATCTGGTGGAGGAAATCTATCCTGCCAGAAAAGGTCAAGCAAATCCGGCAGACCACCAACCCCACCAGAAAAGGTCAAGCAAATCCGACTGTTCATCGCAAAAGATCGATCGAATCCGGCGGCCCACCAAACCCTTCAGAAAAGGTGGAGTTAATTTGGCGGAGGAAATCCATCCGGGCGGAAAAGGTTGAGCAAATCCAGCGGGTCACCAACCTCGTCGGAAAAGGTCAAGCAAATCCGATGGGTGAATCCATTCGGCCGGAAAAAGTTCGAGTTGATCGGCGGGCCACCAAACTTTTCTAGCGAAGGTGAGGGAGAAGAGGGCGACGACTCGGGTGGTGAAGGGCTACGACTCAGACAGACAGAAGATAAGGCAACGATCGACTCAGATGGAAGAAGGAGAGGAAGGACTTAAAAGCAATTATATAAGTTGTTTAATATTAAATATAATAAAAGTTAATTACAATCACATGTTAAAGGTAAAAGGTAGTGCAGGTGGTTAAGATACTTGGGATTTAGTCGATGACTTCGGAACAAATGTTTATGTGTGTTTAACTCATGCGATGATCGTTCTTTTCTTGATTTGATGGATTTAGTCGATGGCTTGCAGTTTGTTTGACGGTGATCGTTCTTTTCTAACTTTGATGGATGATGTTTATGTGTGTTTAACTCATGCGATGATCGACACATGTGTTTCTTTTAGTGTTTGTGATTTTGGCAAGACGGATTACAAAGGAGTCTAGAAGTTACCATCAACGTGCCTCTATGCCCCGCTCCTTCCTTTGCTTAAACTTTTCCCTTGATTCCTTGCCCACGGTGCATGGGAGCGTCCTCCCCATCTTGGTAGAAAGTGGAGCTCAGAGCAAAATCACCAGTACTCTGAGCTTCGTCGCTGCAACGATCTTTCGCTAAGATCACAAGTGACGGTAATGCAAGGGAGAGAAAAGAGTGATGGATTGGAAAGGCTACTCTAAGGATTACTAGAGGAAGGAGCTCATCAAAGATCAGAGGCGATGCATGGTGAAGATCTGGAGCTTCTTCCTTTAAGAATCTCTTTTTCTCTTTGACCAAAGAAGAGACTAGGATCTCAAAGCCAAGTGCTAGGAGACTAAGAGCTAAGAGAAAGAGACCTAATCCTTTTCCTCTAATGCAATTTGTACCTTCAATGGATGAGGTGTGGGCCTATTTATAGATTTTAGTAAACCCTAGTGTTAAGTACTGAAAAGCCCAGCTTAATCTAGGAGGAAATCAATTTAAACCAACAGCCTGAACCCATCGTGAGCACGACCAAGGGGTCATGCTCATGACCTGGAGGAAGGTCACAAATTAGACTATCCAGGTCATGCCCACGGCTAGCATTGCCTGTGCACGACACGTTTCATCCGCACGATCCCCAAATCCTATAATTTCGGGCCGTTAAGATACGATCCGAAAATCCCAAATATCCTAACAAACTCTAAGTCGTGCATACTATAACATCCGCCCCAAACACACAAGATATTGTCCGCTTTACTTGTGCCCGCACAAGAACTTCCCAGGGAGGTCACCCATCCTAGTACTGCTCTCCCCCAAGCACGTTATTGGATCTTGGTCGTCACACACACGCTTTGAGTCATGTGCACGATCTGAAAGGGTGCGCACGACTTCAGCTGAAGCACTATATAGGATCATGAAGCTAGGTGCTCGAAATCGATTCGAATAAATCCAATGATGAGTAGGTCATGCCCACATGCTCATGCATATAAAATGTGCGAGTTTTCAATGCTAAAACCAATTTTCATGTGCATGCAAAATGATCGGCGATTAACCATTTGAAAGTGTTTTCAAAATGTGCTCGTTTCTAGATTTTGAAAGTATAGCCCCGTAGACAATCCATTGGTCCAAAACTATCCATCATAAGATAGAGGGAACATTCCTGAGCTTGTGATAGCTTGGGAAGGAGTAGTACTTCAAGTGAGTTTTTGCCGCTTTCGGCTTTGGATGTGAGCATGGGCAGCTAAGCGGACACTCTAACTCTACCCTGACTCAAAAAGACAAATTACAACCACCGGATGGTAACAATGTTTTGACTCAAAAAGCTCAATGACAAAGCAAGAGGCCACCACATTAAAGGTAACAGAGGCGAAGTCCTAGTGGGGCATGTGAGTTCTTATATCTGTGTCTATAATTGGATCTTTGAAGTTAGTAGATTGCTCTCACCGTACTGATGCAACCGACAGGGTTGTTCCCGTAAACGATTTCCTTGTAAAAACCACATATGTGTGCTTTAGTATAACTCCAGACGACTGCATGCGGCTATGAAAGTGGTTGGGTGTGTTTGGCAATTCCATGCCTTGGGTCTTCAACAAGAAAAATATCTGAAAAACAGTATTTTTTCAGATTACCTCTTCACCCTCATCTTGTATATGTGGCGCAATGCCACTAGTCGGTCGTGGGACAGTTCTTATTCTTTGATTTCAGGGTGTGTGAATGCTTCCCCATTTTGTCCTGTGAAAGTTTAAGCCCCACCCCATTTTGTTGCTAGTGAGTAGGTCTGTCAATCGGGTTGGACTGGGTCTGGCAAGGCTTGCTCGAACCTGGCCCGAAAACTTGTTGGCTCTCCCAAGCACAAACCCAGCGCAAATAAAAAACAACATACCCAACCCAGACTCAGTCCATTTTATTATTCGAGACTTTCGAGTTTCGGGTCGAGTTTCGACCAACCAATTTACTCAATGGCATATGTATAATAGGTAAGCCTATATGATAAATAATCAAGTAACTAATAAGTCTAGACTGGTGGGTTGTTGTCAATCAATTCACATTAACAACTCATAACTGATAGTGGGTCAATGACTACAAAGTATTGGTGAACCAGGCTAAGAATCAGATTTGGACCAACTAATGTGAACCGACCAACTTGTAATGGTGAAGTAGTTCGGGTTCGTGCCTAAAACGGGTTGGGCCTACTCTAGCTCGAGCTCGGCCCAAACTCAGATTCAAACCTCAAACTCTGTCCAACTCAGCCCTTTCAGGCCGATCGGTCGGGCATCGGGCTAGCCCGACCCAATTGACAGTCCTACTAGTGAGTGAGCTTGTCAGCTTAATTTTTTCTGCCACTATTTTGGAACATGAAGGCCATTGGCTTTAGTTTCTTTGGATATTGTTCTTTCTTGCTCTCCGTTTGGTTCCAAGTATATCCGGTGCAGTAAGTCGATTTGGTGTCTCTGGGATACCTTATAAATGAGGCAACTCAATACCACAAAATGAGCGATAAGACGATTACCTTGTAACCATGATACATTGATAGAATACTTCGAACCAAACGGAGCCTTACTTGAAGATCGCGATTCTTCTTGTGTAATGGATGTGGCACTATAGCAAAAATGATATTTTGCGACCGAATAATCGGCAGCCATTGTTTATACGAACGGAAAAGGTATCTAATCTGGCGTTCATCGCAAAAGATCGATCCAATCCGGAGGCCCTCCAAACCCGCCAGAAAAGGTGGAGCTAATCTGGTGGAGGAAATCTATCCTGCCAGAAAAGGTCAAGCAAATCCGGCAGGCCACCAACCCCACCAGAAAAGGTCAAGCAAATCCGACTGTTCATCGCAAAAGATCGATCGAATCCGGCGGCCCACCAAACCCTTCAGAAAAGGTGGAGTTAATTTGGCGGAGGAAATCCATCCGGGCGGAAAAGGTTGAGCAAATCCAGCGGGTCACCAACCTCGTCGGAAAAGGTCAAGCAAATCCGATGGGTGAATCCATTCGGCCGGAAAAAGTTCGAGTTGATCGGCGGGCCACCAAACTTTTCTAGCGAAGGTGAGGGAGAAGAGGGCGACGACTCTGGTGGTGAAGGGCTATGACTCAGACAGACAGAAGATAAGGCAACGATCGACTCAGATGGAAGAAGGAGAGGAAGGACTTAAAAGCAATTATATAAGTTGTTTAATATTAAATATAATAAAAGTTAATTACAATCACATGTTAAAGGTAAAAGGTAGTGCAGGTGGTTAAGATACTTGGGATTTAGTCGATGACTTCGGAACAAATGTTTATGTGTGTTTAACTCATGCGATGATCGTTCTTTTCTAGATTTGATGGATTTAGTCGATGGCTTGCAGTTTGTCTGACGGTGATCGTTCTTTTCTAGATTTGATGGATGATGTTTATGTGTGTTTAACTCATGCGATGATCGACACATGTGTTTCTTTTAGTGTTTGTGATTTTGGGGCGGGTGTGTGTAGCAGTGTAGGGCTAGCAATTTTGGACCGGACACAGCAGACCCGACACGAAATTAGCGGGTCTGGGTCTGGATTAAACAGGTTCGGATCGTAAATGGGTTGACATGGCTAACCTGATTAGTAAACGGGTCGGGTCTGGGTTTTGTCGATCTCCAACCCATTTGAGACCTGTTTAAAGTTCAATGGGTCATGTCGGATCGGGTCTACCCGGCATCCGATCACAGTGTCACGTAGTCAGTTATGTGATTCACTGGTCTGCGCTGGATTCAACGAACAGCTGAGATTAGGACACCTATGGATGGAGAGTTGTAGTGAAATATAAAATTAAAAGAAATAAAGAATGGATATTTAAACGGGTCTTAGCAGGTCTATCTGTTTATAAACGGGTTGGGTACGGGTTTAAGGTCTAGACACACACGATTAGTTAAACGGGTCAAGTCAGGTTTAGGGGTTTTGGACACGACCCAAAACCGGACATGACACGAACACGAGCCGACCCAACCCATTGTTAGCCCTAGGAGAGTGTGTGTTTTTTTGGGAGAGGTAAATAAATAAAATTATATTCAGATCTCAAAAAGATGGGGGGAGGGAATTACAAATCAAGTTTATACTCTGAGTGAAGTTTGACACTATGAGGTTTCTTGTAAAACACATTATAATGATAAACATTTTAAAGGAAGTATGCATATAGGCAACAAAGGCTGCAATTTCATTGTTCTTTTTGCTTTAAGTCGGTGAAAATGAATCCTCCTGCGAACTTCATTTTCTCTTGCCCACCCTACTTCATTTCCTTCCAAATTTGGATGAAAATCTCATTTTCTTAAGTCGGGTGGGAAATGAACAGATAAAATATATTTTCTTCCTCTCTATTATTTAATTTTTTTCCTCTCAAAAGAACAGGGAGTGAAAATGAATAGATAAAACATCTTTTCCTTACTTAATTTATTTGTCTCAAAACAACAAGGGAGAGGAAATAAAGTCAATAGACATATAAGTCAATGGAAATCATTTTCGTTTCTGTAAGTGCGTTGAAATAAAAAGAACTGATGTACTTATGAGACCCCTTTTACTTCTCAAGTCATAAGACTGCTCGGTTACCTATAGCTCACAAAGTTACATGTGTGAGGTAATTGATGCTCAAGCATTGGAACATCACTTTGGTTTTATTTTTTTCTTTCATCCTTTTCTTTCCAAAGGAAATTTAAATGGCAGATGATTTGAATTTCTGACATCATTCGATGGTGGCACAATGTGCCACTTAAAATTTTGGGATAACTCCATCCATCCTCCATGGGATGATTGTAATTTTGGAGATTGGTATGTAGCCTTTTACTTGTGCCAATCCTACAAAATTTGACGACTTTGCACCCACGAAGGGATATGAGAGTTGGCAAAGCAACCAATGCTTGGTTGAGGAGGTTGTGTGTTCGACTCCACCGCCCTCGATTTATCCTAGAGTGACATGGGAATTGCCGGGTTTTCATGTTGGAATGGATGCCAACTTTTATTGCATGTTTTTTGTGCTATTTACATCTCGAATAGTTTATTCAATTCATAATTAGGTTTTATGAAAAAATGAAAGCTTGATCATATACTACTTATAGTTATTGTTTTAGACTTTCAAATTTTAACAGATATGGCTATCCACATTGACATCTATCTCTCCCTCAGGTATCTCACCATAGGAGCTACAGATTCCTCATCCGACTCTAACTTTCAAGGCTCTTCAGAACCTGAGTCGGAGTCAGGCAACTCCTATGGTGAGGTATCTGAGGGAGAGATAGATGTTAATCTGGAGGGCAATGACCTTGCTCCAAAAGATCCAGTGGAAGGTGAGAGCCCATCCACGAAGTATGGCTCATTCATTAAGGAGTCAGAAAATGTTTATAATGCTGAAGAAGAACAAGAACCAAACTGGAGGATGG
This sequence comes from Chamaelirium japonicum, assembly GCA_947650365.1. Classification (NCBI taxonomy): domain Eukaryota; kingdom Viridiplantae; phylum Streptophyta; class Magnoliopsida; order Liliales; family Melanthiaceae; genus Chamaelirium; species Chamaelirium japonicum. The sequence goes on from OX393560.1 coordinate 56,040,466, forward strand.
TATGAAGTGGCCAATAGGTGATGCTTTTAGGAGGTACTTAAGAAAATTTGCTATTGTATATAAGTTTCCAATGCATGCATTTTATAAAGAATGAGGGTTACAGGGTGTGAGTTGCATGCAAGAATAAGGGTAGCAGTTGGATGTGCTATGCAAGAAAGGTCATACCTTCATGTTAAGGAAGATAGATGATGATCACACCTGCAAAGGTGATCATGAGTCCAATAATTCATTAGCCAATGCTAGTTGGGTGATCAATGCAATAGAGGAGCAAATTAGGATTCATCATATAACTTGTAGGTCTAAGATTGAACAAGAGGAGATATGGACTCAGTACAAAACAAGAATTACATACTGGATAGCATGGCATGAAAGGAATAAAGTGTTGGGGAGAGTTTATGGGAGCTATAATCTGAGCTACACACAGGCTCTTGAGATATGCATGCAATTGCTACTGAGCAATCCTGGTAGCATAGCCATTTGTTCAAAAAATGATGGTGATAATATGTTTACCTTATTATGCATTTCATTCAAAGTTTTCATTGAAGGGTTCCTAGCTGGATGTTGAACAATGGTGAGATTAGATGGATGTTTTTCAAAGGGCAAATATGGAGGGGTACGCCTTTCATTCATTGCTTTTGGATGAAAATAATGGTTTGTTTCCATTGTTAGTTTATATCAACAAGTCTGAAAACTATCAATCATTGGCACATTTCTTGAAAATAATTGCTCTAGTTTTGGCTTGTTAGGAGATGACGGCTAGGGTTTGGAGAGGAATGGAATACTCTCTATTGAGGGACTCAAGCCCAAAATATATGTACATGTATGACCATACAACCCGACCCGACTGTACATGTAACCCGACCCATCTCTATACATTAACACTCCCCCTCAAACTCACGGTGGATCATGAACCGAGAGTTTGCCAATAAAGTGCCGGAAGCGAGCAATCGTAAGGGGCTTCGTCAGAAAATTAGCCGTCTGCTCTGATGATGGAATGAATGGCAAGGAGATAGTGTGATCGAGAAACTCCTGGCGAACATAATGACAATCAACCTCAATATGTTTTGTTCGCTCGTGGAAGACCGGGTTGCTAGCAATCTGAATAGCACTCCGGTTGTCACAGAAGAGAGGCGTGGGCCCGGATATCACAACTCCCAAGTTGAGCAGAAGGCGGCGTAGCCAGACAATCTCTGCGGTGGTGGAAGCCATAGCCCTGTATTCGACTTCGGTGCTGGAGCGAGCAACAGACTCCTGTTTCTTGCTGCGCCACGAAATAAGCGAGTCACCCAGAAACACACAGTATCCCATAGTAGAGCGGCGAGTGGCTACATCTCTTGCCCAATCTGTATCGGAGTAGGCACGCAGCACCAACGGAGAGGTGGAGGGAAACAGTAGTGAGCGGGTGACGGTGCCTCGGAGGTAGCGGATGATCCGAAGAACAGCTGCATAGTGAACTGAACATGGAGCCTGAACAAACTGACTGACAATACCAACAGCATGGGCAATGTCTGGTCGAGTCATAGTGAGGTAAACGAGCATCCCAACCAGCCTCTGGTAGTGGGAGACATCCTGGAGCGGCTCACAATCTGTAGTTAGAAGCTTCAAATTGAGCTCCATGGGTGTGTCAGCAGTGCGAGAGTCAGTAAGAGCAGCATCAGCAAAGATGTCGGAGATGTACTTTTGCTGGGAGACCAACAGACCACGAGCTGATCGGGCAATCTCGAGGCCCAAAAAGCAGCGAAGAGAGCCCAAATCTTTTATCTCAAACTGACTCTGGAGGTGACGCTGAAGGGATGCTATGGTGGCACTGTCATCCCCGGTGATGATCATATCATCTACATAGAGAATAAGAACTGCAATACCCTGACTGGAGGAGCGAGTGAATAGGGCATAGTCGGAGTGGCGCTCAACAAATCCGGCAGCCAGGACTGCACTGCGGAATCGCTCAAACCAGGCACGAGGGGCCTGCTTGAGCCCATAGATGGCTCGACGCAAACAACACACGTGCCCTGGAGGAACTGAAACGCTCGAAGGATGAGCCATGTAGACTTTCTCGGAGAGGTCACCGTGGAGGAACGCATTGGTGACATCCATCTGATGGAGAGACCACCCTCGAGCAGCTGCCACAGCTAAGAGGGTGCGTACAGTAGTCATTCGAGCAACTGGAGAAAACGTCTCCTCGTAATCAATCTCATACTCCTGGGAGAAGCCACGAGCAACGAGGCGGGCCTTGTGCCGCTCAATAGATCCGTCAGGTCGAGTCTTGATCTTGAATATCCACTTGCAACTAACAGGCATCACACCTGAGGGACAAGGCACCAAATTCCATGTCTGAGTCCGCTGAAAAGCCTCAAGCTTAACAGACATGGCATGCCGCCACTCTTGGTGTAAAGCTGCCTCACGGTACGACTGGGGCTCCCGGTGGGTGTGAAGTGCGGTAAGAAAATCCTGATAAGCTAGAGAATAGGAGGCAATGGCAGAGTAGCCAGAGGAGTCAGGAGAGTCAGAGGTAAAGGCAGAGTAGCCAAATCTGTCCGGAGAGTAGTCATATCTGTCAGGAGGGTGATGTTCGTGCGCCGGGTAGCACCGAACAGGAGCAGGATCCATGACTGGGGAGGAGGGGGCAGCAACATCAGGCGAGGGAGTACCAGAGTGAACCGACTCTGGAGGAGGAGCTGCAGACCGACGAACATAAACACGAGTAACGGGTGGTGGTGGAGGTGGCGAGGGAAACTGAGGAGGTGGTGGTGGTGGTGGTGGAGGTGGCAGGGAAGATGGAGGTGGAGTAGGCGTGGGAGGGGCAACAGAAAACGGGGGTAGAACGGGAATGTGGAGAGGTGAGGAAGGCGAGGAGGGTGACGCAGGAGGTAAGGAAATATCCCAAGACTCAGGGGAAAAGTACGGGACATCCTCAACAAAGGAAACGTGACGGGCGACACGGATCCGGTGAGCCAAGGGATCGTAACAACGATACCCCTTGTGCTCCCGACTTAGCTCCAAGTGAACACACCGAACAGATCTCGCAGAGAGTTTGGTGTGCTCATGGGGAGGAAGAAGAACGAAGCACGTGCAGCCAAACGTGCGAAGAAGAGAGTAGTCAGGTAGGCTGGAGTGGAGGCGCTCATATGGGGTGGCACCGGACAGAGCAGATGACGGAGTGATATTGATGAGGTGGACAGCCGTCATGACAGCTTCAGCCCAGTAAGAGTGAGGACAGACGCAGAGAGAAGCAAGGCTCGTGCGGTCTCAAGGACATGACGATGCTTGCGTTCGGCAACGCCGTTCTGCTCATGAGTGTGGGGACAAGACTGCTGGTGAAGAGTACCGTGAGATTGAAGAATCTCACGCATCTCAGAAGAGAGATACTCATTGGCACAATCAGACCGAAAGGTCTTGATGCGCCGACCAAACTGAGTGTGTATCATAGTGGTCAATCTCCTAAAGATGTGAGGGACTTCAGACCGATGATGCATAAGATAAACCCAGGTGCACCTAGAGTAGTCATCGATAAAACAGATATAGTACATGTAACCCGAAATGGATGCAACAGGTGCAGGACCCCAAATGTCCGAATGTACTAAATCAAATAAAGCATCAGATTGGAAAGCACTAGCAGAGAATGGAAGAGCTAGATGCTTTGCTAGTCTACAACCCGTACAAACAGAGAGAGAGGAGAAGGACGCTCGACCCAAAACGCTCGAACGGAATACGCTTTTGAGTCGATCACTCGATATATGACCTAACCTTCTGTGCCACAGGTCAGCATCGGAGGTAACAGACATGACAGACGCAACAGGAACGGAAGGCACATGGAGATGGTCCAGCTGGTAAAGTCCTCCTGCTCTACGGCCCAGCCCAATCCTCTGACCCGTCCGCGAATCCTGCACAACACAAACAGAAGGGGTGAAGGTGACAGTAAGGCCAGAGTCGCAAAGAGAACTGATAGAGATCAGATTAATGTTAAGACGGGGGGCATGATGAACATGGGGTAGGGTCAGGCGACCAGAAGTGTCAGAGGTAGTAGTGACGGATCCACATTGCGAAATAAGGACAAGAGTCCCATCCGCAGTGTGAACCTCCTGGTGGGTGGTAGTGGGAGAACAGTCAGTGAGGACAGTGGAGTCAAAGGTGAGGTGACAGGAGGCACCCGAGTCGAAGATCCATGGAGCAGTAGTACCCGGAGTGGCAGAGAGACTGTGAGCTGTCGAAGAGCTGGTGGAGGTGAGGTACCGAAGCAGTAATTCCTCAAAGCGCTGGAGGCGGTCGGAGTAAGACCGAGACTGAGCAGAAGTACCCGGAGTGGCAGAGAGACTGTGATCTGTCGAAGAGCTGGTGGAGGCGAGGTATCGCAACAGTAACTCCTCAAAACGCTGGAGGCGGTCGGAGTAAGACCGAGACGGAGCATGAGTGGTGGCAGACGGTGCTAGAGTAGGGAGATCAGCAGCAGCAGCTGTCTCGCCATCATGGCGGAGGAGACCCTGACGACGTCCATAGTCGACTGATGTGGTGGAAGGACGTGGCCCGAGAATACCATCAAAATGAGGAGACGGAGGGACTCGACGATCAACGACGGTGTGCAGGCAGTATGGGAGCCGAGAAATGCTGTAGGAGGCCATATCCCTGAAGTACGGGGGCGAGCCGGCACAAAGAAGGTCTGAGGCAGTCCGTACAGAGGAGACGGGTAGGTCGGCACAGAGAAGAAGGGGGGGCGGTGGGGCATCAGGGGGTGCAGGAGGGGGCGGGGGTGCAGGGGAGGGGGCGGATGGGCTAAGGTAAGGGGTGGGGGGGCTGATCGGGTGGAGGAGGGGGGTCAGGGGGGGTGGTCGGGTGGGGGCGGGGGGCCTGTCGGGTGAAGAGGAGGGTCGGGGGGGGGGGGGGGGTGGTGGTGGAGGAGGGGGGTCAGGGAGCTGTCGGGCGGAGGAGGGGGGCTAGGCGGGCGGATGAGGGGGGCCGACGGGTGGTCAGGTGGAGGAGGGGGGCCGGCGGGGGGCTGTAGGGCGGAGGAGGGGGGCCGACGGGGGGCTGTAGGGCGGAGGAGGGGGCCGGGGGGTGGGCGGGTGGAGGAGGGGGGCCAGCGGGGTGGTCGGGTGGAGGAGGGGGGGCTGGCGGGGGGCTGTAGGGCGGAGGAAGGGGCCGGGGGGGTGGGCGGGTGGAGAGGGGGGGGGGGGGGGGGGCGGCGGGGGGCTGTAGGGCGGAGGAGGGGACCGGGGGGCAGTAGGGCGGAGGAGGGGGGGCCGGGCGGGTGGAGGAGGGGGGCCGGCGGGGTGGTTGGGTGGAGGAGGGGGGTCGGGCGGGGTGGTCGGGTGGAGGAGGGAAGAAGGGGAGGGGGCTGCCGATCGGGTGGGTGAGGAGGAGGGGCGGGGGGGGGGGCTGCCGATCGGGTGAACGGAGGCCGGAGGGGAGGTGCTGCCGGAGGGAGAAGACCGTCGTCGACGTCGCCGCGCGGGAGAACCCTAGAGCTCTGATACCATGTTAGGAGATGACGGCTAGGGTTGGAGAGGAATGGAATACTCTCTATTGAGGGACTCAAGCCCAATATATATGTACATGTATGACCATACAACCCGACCCGACTGTACATGTAACCTGACCCATCTCTATACATTAACATGGCTAAACACCCTAAGAAGCTGACATTCATCTCTGATAGCCAAAGGGTCTGATAGATGCTATGACTTCAATTTGTTCTGGGAGTAATCGCAGATTTTATTTTAGGCATATGTACAAGAAATTTAAGAGAATTCACAAGGGAAAGCATTTAGAAAAATATTGCATGGGGGACAACAAGGGCTTACAAAGTTTCTGATTTCAAAAATGGATTGAGTCTATGAATGGGTGGATCCAAAGACAAAGGATTGGCTAATGCATGAGGCTGTGAAGAATTGGGCTAGAGCATATTTTGATATTACTACCAATTGTGTGCATATCACAAATAACTTCTATGAGTCATTTAACACTTGAATCATCAATCTGTGGGACAAGTCTATTTCAATGTTTGTGTAGAAATTACACCCATGATGATATCTTTGATGTATGATAAGAAGATGAATGTAAGGAGTTGGGACAAAGATGATTTGGTTCCAATGACCAATAAGGTAATTGAGAAGTTAAAGACTGAGACCGGTCGGTATATTAAGAAACACTGAGGATAAGATTTTCTGTGTGGTCAGCAGTACTGGGGAAAGATGGTCAGTGGATTTGGTAAACAAAACATGTAGTTGTTGTGCATGACAGATTTCTGGCGTACCTTGTGGATATGTAGTTGCTATGATACAGCCTAGAAGGTTACTTTGGATTGAGTAAGTAATTCATCATCTATCATAGATTCTCCTCCATGTACTGAGTTTTCAATTATTTTACTTTTTTAACCTTTTTGTTTTGTTTTTTTTTCTTTCATATAGCATTTGTTTTGAGTACTTCATTATGACTTCTTACATGAGGGCATATACAGGTAGAATGGTCCCCTTTGCTGATTCAAGTGACTGGGGAAATATATATAAGCAAATAATTTTTTTAATATTAACAATATTAATAATTATTGGAGCGGTTAATGGTCGACATCAAATATATGATTCTCCTCTGGGCTTCGCATCTTATTCCTCGGTTGAAAAGTGTTCTTCTGAGATTGTCTTCTTAGTTTTTTCCATCTCCTCCTCGGTAGTAGAGTCTACTACAAAGGATATCTGCTCTTCTTGTACATACTTTTATTTTTAATTTACTAGTAGGGTCCTAGGTCGAACCCCCCTCATTCTCTGAGAGGTATTTCTCAAAAAAAAAAAAAATATATATTAATAATTATATATAATAATATTTAGTAATTAATAATTTTTTTTGTTTTGTAGCCAGAGTCTTTGATACTTCCACCACCACTAATTAGGCCACCAGTAGGCCTAAGGTTGCAAGGAGGAGGGATGAGAATGAGGGGGAACCTTCAAGAAGACTCAAGAGGAAATGCAAGAAATGTGGAGGGAAGAGACATGACAGTAAAAGTTGTAAGGGACCACTTGGTCCAAACACAAGGAGTAAAAGTAGCGCCCAGACAGCCAGTGAAAGTTGCTCAGGTCTGGAATATATACTAGAGGTGGTAGAGCTACTCTTGCTAGATCAAGTGGTAGTGGATCTAGTAGAAAGAGTTCATCTGATTCAGTTGGTAAAAGAAGACATAGTAGAAGTTGGACCTAGACAACCAGACCAAGTGGTAGTGGATCACCTAGTATGGGAATTGGGGTTGCACCTGGTATGGGAGTTGGAGTTACAATTGGTATGGGAGCTGAATTTGCACCTAGTTTGAGAGCTGGATTTTCACCTAATAAAGGATTTGGAAGAGGAGCTGCTATCGGAGGTGAAAGGAGAGCAGCAAGTATAGGAAGGGGTTTTACTTCAACTGGTAGTGAAACATTAGGTAGCAGATGATTAGCACAAAGTGGTGAAAAATCAGATATCCAAAACATGCCCTGGTTCACAAATCCCATAAGAAAGCCTCCTATACAACATAGCGTCCATCAGTCAGTGACCTAGATTGTGAGGTCATACTCTCAGCCCTCAGCACAAGTGTTGTATAATTTTGAAACATGACTTGTGTTTGTTATGTCAAACAATGTTATATATCTTTGATGAAGTTATGAGCTTGCTTTTAATCTTGTTTAATTATGAAAAAAATATATGATGTTTAATCATGTTTGTACAACACAATAGCCATGCATCATCTCTAAAGTTGTATAAGCATACTCTATCTGATAAAATGCATTTTAGGTCCATGGAATTTGGCCAAGATATTACAAATGATTATTTATGCGTCAGATAATAATAATTAGGATTACCCCTAACTATTATTTACAAAATTAGTGCTACCCTACCAATTCGAAATCCATGGATTTCGAGCGAAAGTGGATGACCACAAGCAGGGATGAAACCAATATTTTATAGGGTTTCGTAACTGTAGAACACTAAGGAATGTGATTTGGCAATAATGGGTGGGAGAGGGAGTTTGATTGAAGATTGAAAGCTTTGGAGAAAAACCTAGGGTTTTGGTTTTCGGTTTGAAAGGATTTGTATAAAAAGTAGTGTTAAGTTGGCTAGGGTAATCTGACTCAGTACTTTACTATATCCATGTGAACATTCGAAATGTATTACGGGGGTGAGCTGGTGAGCTGACTCAACACTTTATCAACGTGAGCAAATTCGACGTCTAGCAGATGGTTCCATAAAAAAATAGGGTATAATTCCTAATATTGAACAGTTTTTTTTTTTTTTGTGGGGGGGTGGGGGAGTCAAAATAACCCCAAAAAAAGGGAAATTTTATTCATACCCCAAAAATATGTAATTAGCCCCCATTTCCAACAAACTTGATCACACCCCATTTTCTTTGATCATACCCCATTTTTATCCCAAAAATACCCTTTCCTCTTACACCCTACCTTGAATACACCCCAGTAAAATGGCTCGCCCCATCATGATCATACCCATTCCTTTCTGATGTTGAAGCCCCATAAGTATAGGGTACCCCATTCTTTTCAGATGTTGAAGCCCCATGAGTATAGGGTACCCCATTCCTTTCCAATGTTGAAGCCCTATGAGTATATATATATATATATATATATATATATATATATATATATATATATATATATATATATATATATATATATATATATATATATATATATATATATATATATATATATATATATATATAGAGAGAGAGAGAGAGAGAGAGAGAGAGAGAGAGAGAGAGAGAGAGAGAGAGAGAGAGAGAGAGAGAGAGAGAGAGAGAGAGAGATGTCTCTCTTCTTTCCCCATTGCTAAAGGGGTTAGATCTTGTTTGGAGAAATCCGATAGGGGGAATCTCAATTGTAATTTCTTTTTAATTGCAGTTGATGCTCAAAAGGTTTTGTTTTAGGTTTTAGTTGGAGGTGGGGTATAAGATAAGGATATAAATGATATTTTAGAAATTTTGTGTAAGTTACTGATAAACAATGGGAGATGGAGGCTACTTACAGATTTTTGGGGTATGAGTAAAATTTCCCCAAAAAAATCATAATGTTAAACGGAAACCTTCTTATCGAGCTTACGTTAATTTTAGGGTAAATCACACATAGACCCCTTGTAGTCTGACCGAGTATCAGTTACACTCCCTATGTTTAAAACCCTACAAATATCTCCCATATAGGGGTCTAGGTGTACTTTAAAGGGTTATTTTGACTTTGCCCCCCAAATTTTACCTTGAATTAGACTTTACCCCCCCCCATTTTCATTAATTAGACTTTACCTCCCAAAACTAACTGTTCCGTCAGTTCACCCCCCCAAAACTTTATTTCTTTTCCATCAGCTCACCCTAATTTTGGGGGGTAAAGTCTAATTGATGAAAATATGGGGGGTAAATTCTAATTCAAGGCAAATTTGCGGGGCAAAGTCAAAATAACCCTATTTTAAACATAGAGCTCATATGACATATAGGGGTCTACTAGTGCATGCCCGTGCCTGTCGGCACTGCAGCGGGCTGCCTTCGGCGGCAACACAGCTGTCGGCAAAAAAGCGAACCGCCTTCGGCGGCAGGACACCCCCCGGGCATCACCACCCACACCGTCGTATTCGGCGACAGCGCAGCTGACCATCTTTGGCAACAAAAAACATTCGGCAACAACACCGGCCCGTTTGACTAATCGAGTCTAGATCCTAAACACTACAGAAGTGCTAAAAGTTGGAGGCAAAATCCAAAAGACATCACATGAGTCGCCATGCTCAAAATTCGAATGGAGTGATTAGATTAAAGTTTACTTTTGGTCATACATACATGTTATTTCAGGTAATGGGTTGCAAATTAAAGCATTGCAACTTTGGTCATCCATGCATTGGGAAACAAAAATCAGGACAAAAAAAGTGTAATAAAACCATAGAACAGGAGGCCGAGAGAGAGAGAGAGAGAGAGAGAGAGAGAGAGAGAGAGAGAGAGAGAGAGAGACCTGATCTTGTTCGCCGGCGATGATGGTGATGATCGGATCCCAATCCCGCCGGCCTCAACATGACCCTGCAATCAAGAGAAAAAAAAAAGGAGTAATAAAACCATAGAACAGGAGGCCGAGAGAGAGAGAGAGAGAGAGAGAGAGAGAGAGAGAGAGAGAGAGAGAGAGAGAGAGATGGCTAGCACGTCACCTCTCACTATGACCCTGCAATCAAGAGAAAAAAAAAGAGTAATAAAACCATAGAACAGGAGGCCGAGAGAGAGAGAGAGAGAGAGAGAGAGAGAGAGAGAGAGAGAGAGAGAGAGAGAGAGAGAGAGACCTGATCTTGTTCGCCGGCGATGATGGTGATGATCAGATCCCGATCCCGCCGGCCTCAACATGACCCTGCAATCAAGAGAAAACAAAAAAGGAGTAATAAAACCATAGAACAGGAGGCCGAGAGAGAGAGTGAGAGAGAGAGAGAGAGAGAGAGAGAGAGAGAGAGAGAGAGAGAGAGAGAGAGAGAGAGAGACCTGATCTTGTTCGCCGGCGATGATGGTGATGATCGGATCCTGTTCGCCGGTGACTACAGTGATTACGTCCTGCTCCTCTCACTCCGGTGATGTGCTAGCCATCTCTCTCTCTCTCTCTCTGTCTCTCTCTTTCTCGGGGGTCTCTCTTGAAGGGGGGAGGGGGGTGGCTGCTGGATGATCGGGAGGATTGGGCGCTTGGGATGTGCACGGGATTGAAGGGGAGCGTGAAAGGGGGAGGGATTTGGGGGGATCGCAGGGGGGTCGGCCTGGATTTGGGGGGATCGCATGGTGGCCGACCGGATTTGGGGGGATCACAGGCGGAGAGGGGATTTGGGGGGATCACAGGGGGCGCGGGATTTGGGGGGGGGGAGATTTGGTGGATGAGAGAGGGAGAGAGAGGGCCGGATTTGGAGGAATCGCAGGCTGGCCGGCGGGATTGCAGGCGGAGGGGCGATTTGGAAGGATCACAGGGGGCGCAGGATTTTGGGGGGGGGGAGGGAGCGGGATTTGGTGGATGTGTGTGTGTGTGTGTGAGTGAGAGAGAGAGAGAGAGAGAGAGAGAGAGAGAGAGAGAGAGAGAGAGAGAGAGGAATAGGGGAATGACTTATGAGAGAGTGCGGGCGGGGGGCGGGATTTCATGGATGAGAGAGAGAGAAAGAGGAATGATAAAAGGGACGGTCGGATTTCATGTTGGGTTGTCTAGTCAGCAAAGTTTTTTTTGTCTAGTCAGCATATAGTGCCATTTTGTCTAGTCAGCACGAAAGCGCCGTGCCATGTTATATAGATGTTTAAAACTACATGCCCTCTAAAATTTACCCTTACTCTTATTCATATCCCAAAACCGATTCACCTACCCCGTTTCCTCAAAATTCGATTCCCACCTCATACAAAGAAGAATCGAAGATTCAGGAAAGAAGAATCGAATTTCACCGGACCCAGCCTCGATCCCCACCCACAACGCCGCCGCACCTCTTCTCCGTTCCTACCTTTAGCTCAGACTGAAACCAGCCACTAGTGGCGACTGGGGTGAGAGGAGCTCATGGCCGCCCCCCGGCGCCGCGACGGCGGGCAGTCGTCCTCGGAATCCGAAGAAGACCACCGCCAGAAAAGACATCCCGAGAGTAGATCCGAGCGGGGAAGAAGATCCCGAGGCAGCGACCCCGACGCCAGGAGATCCATAGATAACACCGAGCATGATGATTCTAGGGTTTCAGCCGAGGCGGGAAGGACACACAGAAACCGCGGGAAAAGGAGGGAGGAGCATCGCAGCTCCGGCGAGGGATCCGATTCGGACGGCCACCGGCGGAGGATGAGATCGAAGGAGGATGGCCATCGGCGGCGGCACGATGAGAACGATCGCAGGAGGGACGATCGGGACAAGAAGAGAGAGAGAAACCACCGGAGGTCGGATGAGGAGAGTAGTCCTCGCCGGCGGGAGAAACATAGAGAGAGCGGGCGTCGTAACCGTGATGATAGCAGCCCACGTCGTCGAGAGAAGAACCGCGACCGGCGCAGTGGCGGGAGAGATTCGGAGGAAGCTGCAGCCCTGCCGCCGCCACCGCCACTGCCACCACCACCTCCAATGCCTGATGCAAACGCGGGGAGGAGCGGCGGGATATACATCCCGCCATTCAGGATGGCGCAGTTGATGAAGGAGGTCCAGGACAAGGGCAGTGATGCCTACCAACGACTGAGCTGGGATGCTCTAAGGAAGAGCATCAACGGGCTCGTAAACAAAGTGAACGCCACCAACATCAAGAACATCATACCCGAGCTCTTCTCGGAGAATCTGATTCGCGGGCGGGGCCTCTTCTGCCGGTCGTGCATGAAGTCGCAGATGGCGTCTCCTGGATTCACGGATGTGTTCGCTGGGTTGGTCGCCGTCGTCAATACCAAGTTCCCAGAAGTAGGCAATCTCCTCTTGAAAAGGATTGTCTTGCAGCTTAAAAGGGCTTACAAACGGAATGACAAGGTATGCTTCTAAATCCTTAGAACTTCATAGTTAGCTTTAGCTTTGGTTGGTTGGTTGAAAGATCACTGATTCATAATCTGATTTTCATGATTTTTCTTCTTGTTTTCAGCCTCAACTACTTGCAGCTACTAAATTTATAGCCCATCTCGTGAATCAACAAGTAGCACACGAGATTATCGCTTTAGAGCTGCTCACTATTTTGCTCGAGAACCCGACGGATGACAGTGTGGAGGTGAGGTTTTGCTTTGATGAATTATCCATTTGGTTAAGCATGTTTAAGCTGTTCATGTAAAGAAATAATTTCTTTTTTTTCCTGTAGGTAGCTGTTGGGTTTATTAAAGAGTGTGGAGCGCTACTTCAGGACTTTTCACCTCAAGGTCTCCATGGTGAGTGAATGCTCGATTTTTGCTGTAGTAGCTCAAGTCGATGCATGACTAGTTTATTTTAGTATGGTAATTCAGCTATGCTATTTAGTATTTGATTTATTGAATGGACAAAAGCATACTAAGCCTTGTTGAGATGGATAACTAGAGTTTTTGGTATATAAACGGTGATGCACGAGTCGTGCTGAAGGAAAGCATATCATTGAGCAAAAATGTAGATGTTACGATAAATGACGTTGGAAGCTTAATTGAAACATATTTGGCAATAGACTAATATATTAAAAGAGAACATGGTTGTGTCTAGTTTATGGTACCTTTTGGGTTTTTCGTTTACATATACCGAGATACTGGGTAAAATTCTTGGAGGGTTGCCATCAGGATGTTAGTTGGAAACATTGCTCAATACCCGTGTACAACACTCTCGCCTTTAGTGCACATATCTTTGTATGGCATACTCCTTGGTGGTTGTTTTGGGATTTGGTTTTCTGTTTGCAAAAACCCATAAACTCATTCCATATTCTTACTCAATTATAATTTAGATATATGCAATTATTGTGTTGTAGTCTGCAATTATGCATTGACTAGTATCGCACTAGGAAGCACGGACCCTTCTCCAGGTCCCCCGTACCCGTGTCAGACACCGATACTTACTGGACACACGCCGGACACGCATGTGCCATGTCCCACGTGCTTCCGGGAGCCGAACACGGTCAGGCACTCGCTGGACACTCGTCGGAGACACACCGAACTCGGCGGGTTGACGGGGTATTCGATATAGGGTCGGGTCACAAGCTGTTGTGATTCAGTTTTGACTTCAACCTATCTGATCCTTTGAGGTTATAACCACAAAGGATCAGATAGGTTGAAGCCAAAACTGAATCGTAGCCGTTCTTTTGTATGACATTTGAGCCTGAGTGCGATTCACTTGTCAGGATGGTTGTAACGGACGATTACGATTTTGTTTTGGTTTTAATCTATCTGATACTCTGAGGTTTCAAATAGATTGAAGGCAAAACTGAAACACAGTCGTTCTTTTCCATGCCATTTAGGGCTGTGTACGATTCACTGATCTGAAAGCTGTGGTTAAATGAGAGGACACTTATAAGCTAAAGGAGCCTTTACTCTGCAACTCACCACTTCAATATTCGCATACCCTCCAGCTTTTCCCCCTTATTCGTGCCCCAATCCAAAAAGGCTAAATGTGATGTGACTGGCATAGTCTCCAGATTTGTCCCCGAAGTTCTCTATTTCTTTCTTGTCCCAGTTGTAGATCTGGTAAATGTTTCAATCTTCAGGGTTGGCATGTTCTCTTCCTCATCTGCTTTTCTTATCCACACCCGGTAATCAGTAGTTAGGGCCGAATCCCTATTTGCTATCTTCGAAGTTCAGACATTATTATCCATTGGATGATCACCAACTTAAGGCCCCCATTTTTTTGGGAAAGGCAGGTGGGAAGGAGCCTCGAGCTCATGGTCAATTTAAGGTTGACTAAAATCCTTTATGTAGACAACATTGTTTTAGGCCTATACCATACCGTGTAAGTTACCGATGCCTTCAAGGTATTCAATTACATGCTCCACCAAAACTCTGTTGCAGCTATTTGTGAAAGGATTTTGTTTGACTCGATAAAAGTTGATATAGGCTTGAGCATTGGAATTTGGTGCAAAATTGCAGTCAAGCCAAGCTTGATCAAGCTTATTAGAATATTGAGCCAAGCTTGAACATATTTTGGCTTGGTTGAACAAGCTCATTTACATCTATTCTCCATGAAGCGAACCATGTTTGGAATGTTCAAGTCGGTACTCGGTAGTTGGCTTGTGCATGTAGGTTGCTGATGCTTGCGGTGTATTCGATTGCATACCACACCGAAAGACCATTGCAACTATTTGTGGATGGATTTTGTTTGACTCAATAAGTTGATCGAAGCTTGACCATTGGATTTACGTGCAAACAATCAAGCTGAGATTTAGCAAGTTATTAGAATATTTAACCAAACGGCCCAAGCTGAACATATTTTTATTACCGCTTGCGGGGTCTCACCTTTGTTGGCTTAATTTGCGTCTTCAAACCAAATTTGAAAAATTACATGCAATTCCGCTTCTGCTGAGTAGTGAGTATTGATTTGCATGATATTTCATTGTTTTCATCATAACACGCTTTTTTGAGGATTTAACACGATTTTAAAATGATTTTCATTTTAGAGTAATCACCTTTTCAGATAATATATTATTTTATTCTCGAAAAATAATTTTGTTTTCATTGGATTTTAGGTCGACAGGGGTCCAAACACTTACATTTTTGTAAGTGTTGAAAGTCCACACCGGTGGTCCAAACCATGGTTCATACCCCTAGTGTTTTGGCGTCCGAATTTGGACCCCTAAACAGGTAGTCTTAGCTTACCTAGTTCGTCCGGTTGCTTGGGATGTACAAAGTAGGGCATCCGAACCACCGTTCGGACATATAAGGCCTGCCCGCGGGTTTCCTGGGTCTCTCGTTCGAACAATCGATCGGGCGCTGAGGTAATGTGTCCGAACAACCATTTGGACGTCATATCTCCAAGCCACGGGCTAGCTGTTAAGTTAGTCCGCTTCGACCCTTGGATCGTGATCCAACGGTTGCTTTCAGTTGGGGATTGATCTGGGGTATAAATAGATTATTTCCTCTCTTATTTTATTGTGGATGCTTAGAGGAGAAAGAGAAGGAGTTCAAGCTTGGAGGAGATTCTTGGTTTTCAACTCTCTTTCTTCCTCCCTTCAAGCCGATTCCTCAAGGTAATCATCTCATATGGGTTGTAGGTAGCTCCCCATTTAGTTTGCATTGATCTTATCGGTTGCTTGATTTTGGAGGCAAACTCCTAGTAGGGTCCACGAGTTCTTGTATCCGATTCTGTAATTGGACCTTTGAAGTCTAGTGGATTGTTCTCACCATACTG
This sequence comes from Chamaelirium japonicum, assembly GCA_947650365.1. Taxonomy (NCBI): domain Eukaryota; kingdom Viridiplantae; phylum Streptophyta; class Magnoliopsida; order Liliales; family Melanthiaceae; genus Chamaelirium; species Chamaelirium japonicum. The sequence continues at coordinate 56,056,227 of OX393560.1, forward strand.
CGCAACCGATGTGGTTTTTGCCGCGAAAGGTTTTATTGTAAAAAATATTTGTGCTGTAGTTTAATTGTCGAATGCAAGCCTTGTGTGCTTCTGCTCTACACCACACCAAAACCACACTCTGAACAGATTGCACAGAGAGAGAGGGGAGAAAGAGAACCACCCAATATCCATGCACCTCAGTAATATTCCAGTGTGAGGAGAGAACATAACCCAAGATAATTTTAATCTACAAGAGTCTAGCCCAGTGCCTTTCGAACAGGGCGATCATAGGAGTTAGTGATTTGTTAGGTCACTGTCGCGTGTCGATTCGACCTCCTCCAGTCCCTCCTTAGAGGAATTAGTGTTTTTTCAATTGGTGTACAAGGCAAGTGATAGACCTTGTGTCTTTCATATGTAAGAATATAATCAAAGTGTTCGTCAACAAGGATTACAACACTCGGGCACTGCCATATTCTAAGTTGATTAACAAGCTGCTAGAGTATCAGAAGTTTAACGTGAATCCACTTGAGGAGATCCTCAAGCCAATGAGTATGCTCACTATCTCCTATCTGAAGAAGAGTAAGTGCACGGTGACGATGCTCGTGGATACCATTGTTGGTGGTTCTGATGCTGCTGTTCCTCTTGTTCCTGCTTTTGCTGCTGCTGAGATTGGTCCTGCAGCTATTTATCTGTCTCTCCAGACTACTGTATGATTGTTGGATGAACTACTTAAGGGCCAAAAATTGTTGAAATAAGATCAGAGGAAACAATCGCTGAACATTGCTAAGTTGGTCAACTTCTCCAATCATCTTCACCGTCAAGCGAACGAAATGATAGACTCCTTGGCCAGTTATGGAATTTGAGTTGAGGACATTCTTGACCAGGAAGAAGTTCTGATAATTCCTTCGGAACATGAAGGTGGAGATGGGGACCATGCGAGAACGGGAGCTCAAGATGAATAAAGGATCCCGGACTAGGATCTTGAGAAAGCCAATTGGGATAGATTAGTCTTTGGAGATGATCATGGCATCATGCCAAGCGTTAGGGTTGATTGTGACCGGGACTAGAGTCTGTAGGATCCTCTCCTCTGCCCCATGGCACCGATGTGGAGTCGAGTGGGAGACTTGGAGCTTTTAGTTTCGTTTCCCTTCGGACACCCTACTTCATACATCCCAAGCAGTTCGGACCCCTAGTGTTTGCCATGCCAAGTTCTGTTGGTTATCTTTTTGCTTCATTTTCTGCATTTATTAGTTGCTGAAATTTAATTTTTGTATCTTATTTCTTTGCTGCAAATAAGTTTTAATTGTTGAAAAAATTATATTTGCCTTTTGCCACTAAGAGAAAGGATCGTAGGTTGCCTTCCGCACTCGCCTACATCATATTGCAAGTGCCATTAGGAGGAGTGCAATGACACCTAGTAATGTCCTTAAGATAATCCTAAATTTCTATTCTTCTACTCTGTTTATCTTTTTAAATTTCTATTCTCTACTATGTGGGCTTTTCTCTAATGTAGTGGAATGGTGTATGACGTTTGGGAGTGATGTCTTGGAGTTACAGAGCTTTGCCATTCCAGTGCTTAGTCAAAGTTGTAGTTCATCCCCATGTGAATGCAACTGAGTGCTTTTGAAAATGTGAATGCAAATCTCATAATACATTCAAAGAAGAGAAACCACATACTTTAAGTTTCTAAGTCCTAATGTAAATTTTTTGATTGTTTAGATACATTCGAATAAGAAAAGCTGCTTGGCTCAGAAGAAGTTAAAAGCGATCTTGTTCGTTCAAAATAATCAGAGGTTGCACCGCTGATAGGAGACTCACTTGAGCGTACATGGACAAGATGCGGATCCGATCGTTTTTGGGAGAGGTGGATCACCTGATGATTGGATAGTCCCTCCAGATATCGAGGAGCTTGTTCATTATGAGCATCTTACTTGAAATGATGTTGAACAATCTATGAGAGCTAATAAAGAATAAAGCCCTAGTACGAGGACATGCCTCACAGCCTATGCCTATGGATGACAGTGCATACGGAGGAGGATGAGGACTATTGTTTGGAGAGAGAGAGAGAGAGAGAGAGAGAGAGAGAGAGAGAGAGAGAGAGAGAGAGAGAGAGAGAGAGAGAGAGAGAGAGAGAGAGAAGGGGGGGTTGATAGTGATTATGGTTTATCAATATGTTTTGTTGAGGATTTTAGTTATTTAGACTCTTTATCATTGATATTAACACATTAATATACTGCACATATGTTTTTGTTAGTTAATGTGATGTTATCACGTTTTATATCATTATTTTATTTTTATTTTACTTGAATATGATTTATATAACTTAATAGTAGTGTGTGTGTGTGGAGGGGGGGATATAGAGGCCCTCTATGCCATCCAAAAAAAACAAGAAAATTGGGACAAACACCCAGGCACGAGCCTAGTTGTAGGCGCGCAGCTAAGGTGCGCCTAGGATTTTGACTGCATAGATCTTGATGATATTTTTTGTACTGGGTTGCCTGTCTTTGAATGAGAGGTGGCCCTAATATTATTGTTATTGATTAATGTAAATTGTTTGGTGCAATATATAGTGTATTGTTCGGTCATTTTCAGTGTAGTTAAGGCGCCGATGCACCCGCCTGAGGCGAGAGGTGAGGTGAGGTGAGGTGAGGCTAGGACGTCTCGCCTGAATCGAGGTGTGAGGAGGTATATATGTCGGGGCGAGGCACCCGTCTTACACCGTGAGGCGCGCAAGGCGAGGAGGCGCCAGCCTCATTTAATCAAGGGTTTAGGTTGAAGCCAAAACCGAATCACACCCATTCTTTTGCATGCCATATGGGGTTGAGTGTGATTCACCGGTCGGGCTGGGTGTGTGTAATGGACGGTTGTGATTCAGTTTTGGCTTTAACCAATTTGATCATATGAGGTTGTAACCTCAGGATCCTGTAGCCCTTGGACTCGAAACTTCCACAATTCCACTTCCATACGACTGAGCGATCGACCCGATCGGGTTAGGGTTTCAAAATTGGGGCCGCAGAATGCCTTCAAAACTTTCTCTTCTCTCATTTTGTAATTTAGTTTTTGATTCAGTTGTATATTGTCATAATTCTTCATATGTTTACTTCACATCTTCAAATCACATTTTTTTTATCTTAATTGCAGACATCCAAGCCTAGATCCCAATCTTAATTGCAGACATCCAAGCCTAGATCCCAAGATGAGGATGATATAGATTATAGAACTTGATGATGATGAGTTTTATTGATGTTTGATGGCACATGCTATGTGGTTTTGCGAACTTGTTTCAACTAGTTATTTTATAGGTTTATTTATATATAATTTATAATTTTATAATTGTTTTGCTTGCCTTATTTCAATCAGGCGCTTGCCTCTAGCCTCTAGCCGCAGGTGCCAGTAAGGTTGAGCGCCATGAGTCCGCCTTAACGCCTTGATTACTCTAGTCATTTCTTTACTTTATGTTTTCACATTCTTCATATAAATCCATAATACTATGCTGGGAATAAAGGGTATGAGAATCATTTAAGAGGTGCTAGCATTTCTTTGAAATATACATCTGGTCCAGTCCACAATGTTTGATTTAATTATTTGTGAAGAGGTATACTTTGTAGTCAATTTTCTTATATAAGCTGGCAAGTGTTACAAGTTGCAATCGGTAGGATACCTTCTTAGAGCTTTATCTAGAAGTTCCAATGTTGCAGGCATAAATTGTGATACCTGATATTTGTTAGTTAGATATTCTATTATTTGTTGTTTGATATGATTCTATAACATCGGTGAGAACCGTTGCTTTTTGTTGACCAAACTATATGAGGGTTTTGAAAATCTTACTCTACTGACATTAAATTTACAGTATTTTTATTGAGTATGAAATATTCTTTAATAATGAAATTATACCAAGTGCTTTTCTAGATTGAAGAAAACTATCATTATTTTATCATTTCTCTCATGGTTGTTTCAAAATTATCAAACTCTGCAGGTATTTTTGAGCGATTCCGTGGGATACTTCATGAAGGAGAAATAGACAAACGGGTTCAGTTCTTGATTGAAAGCCTTTTTGCAATACGCAAGGCTAAATTTAAGGTATGATCATGCTTGTTGTAGGTAATACATTGAAATACTCATGTTGCATGAATATTTGGGTTTGGCTGATACTTTTTATTTGGTTTCACACAATATATAGGGATTCCCTGCTATCCGCGTAGAATTGGACCTTGTGGAGCAAGAGGATCAATTTACGCATGAGATATCCCTTGATGATGAGATAGATCCCGAAACCAATCTTGGTAGAGTATCAATCATATATTTCAATGCTAGAATATTTGATCTGTTGTTCCTATTATTTGCAAGAATTATATATATATATATATATATATATATATATATATATATATATATATATATATATATATATATATTTTGTTGCATCTGGAGATGTTATGTATATATTGTTGCATCTGCAGATGTTTTTAAGCCAAATCCAAAGTTTCTGGAGGATGAGAAGGCTTATGAAGACCTCAAGAGAAATATCCTTGGGGTTGAGTCTTCTGAAGATGAAGGCTCTGAAATAGCTTCAGATGATGAGGATGAAGAAGAATCTGAGGAAGATGATGAAGCAAAGATGGAGATAAAAGATGAAACAGAGACGGATCTTATTAATTTACGGAGAACAATTTACCTGACGATCATGTCAAGCGTTGATTTTGAGGAGGCTGGTCATAAGTTACTGAAAATCAAACTTGAGCCTGGTCAAGAGGTATGTAATCTGCTCTCTATTTATTGTAGATTACTTTGATGGACGCTAAAGAACTATTCAGCTTTTGAAATTTGAAATTTGAAATTTTTTGTGACGTTGATCATAGGCAGAAAAGTCATATGCATGTGCATTGTGCGTCAGCTTGTTAAATAGTGAGTGATGATTAGTTGACTTTGCTATAGGCTTGGCTCAAATGGATAGATTATATTATTTTCAAATTTTCCTTCATCGGATTTACTAGCTTTAAAATAATATCAGCTTTCTATCCTCAGAAGATACGTTTATATGGTATTACTTTTAGAATAGTTAAAGGTTTCTAATGGTTTTGCTTTTGTAAGAACCGAATAAAGAAATTTTTTATGCTTTTACGTGAGATGCAAATTGGCTACCACAATTACAATGTCTTTGTGGGCATCAAAATTAGCTCGTAAATTAAACTCGTCCCACACACAAAACCCGGCTCACGTACGATGGTTCGCAAAAGAAAATAGTTGAACCCGACTCGTATAGACCCAAGGGGCCCATCCATGCTAGTGGGACCCACCGGACCCACTACCCAAAGCCAAAAGGGGGCCGAGTGGGCCCACCCGAAAGTGGAACCCATCGGCCTCCTCTTGAAAACCGTTCCCTCTCCCCATGGGGAGGTGTGGCCGACCAAAAGGGGAAAGAAAGAAAAAAAAAAGAAAAGAAAAGGAAAGAAACCGCCATGCGCGGGGGGACGTAACCCGGATGTCTACGCAACCGTGGATCTGCATCGATCCGACGACAAGATGGGAAGTCGTGTCACCATCGATTAAATGTGCAAATATAGCTCATATCTTGAAAGATTGAGCTTAATCTAGCCCATAACCATCGCTACAAAAAAAGAAAAGGGGGATAAAGGTTATTCTTCCAAAAAAGGATGATAAATCTTAACGGTTATGGGGAGAGATATTCAAGGGATTCCAAAAACGCAGCCATATCTCTCCCATTCTCTCCCCTTCGCCTATAAATATAGGGGCAGGGGGATGGCTTCAAAGATCGAAAGATAGAGACGTGAAGGCTCTACAAAGGAGGTTCCAACGCTCAACGACCGAAGGCTTCACGAGGCACAAGTAAGCGCATCCCAAGGGAATGACTTAGTCCATGAAAGGCCTCATCAACGTGAAGACCTTGCACATGAGATCAAAGCTTCAACTCCTTGCACGAAGAAGAAAACTCGGAGAAGAAGGCCCGAAGTCGGCATTACCCCGTTGTCTCCAAATATCTTTAACTCTGACAAACGCTAATGAAGCCCGGAGAGAAAGATCGAAGTCGGTACCACCTCGTCGTCTTCAACAAAAGTCGAAGCTACAACTGTCGCACGGAGTTGGCGCTACACCCGTTATCTTCAACATCCAAGCCGATGCTACAACCGTCACACGAAGATCGGTGCTACACCCATCGTCTTCAGGAGAAACCTTTGACTCCGAAAATGTCAAAGAAGCTCGAAGAAGAAAAGAAGCAATGCCAACGCCACAACTGTCACCTCCAAAGCTCGGTTTCAAAAAATAGGAAGCCAGAAGAATAAAGAAGACTCAGAGACATCGCCATCGTCAATTGAGGAGAATATCAAGTCATAGCAAAAGCCAAAGCCAACGCAAAAGCTAAAGCAGGCAAAGGTAACGCCCACGCCAAAGTAACGCACGTGCCAAAGTCGACGAGTTACGATGATCACAAGCAAAAGCAACGCACGTTCTAGCTGATATGATACAAAGTTCGGAAGAACTAAAGCACCGCAAGTCTCTCCGTCTACGTTCAAGTGTAAGCACCAAAGCAATGCAAAAGCCAGAGCCATGCTAAAGCAAAGCCAAAACCGATGCCAAAAGCAAGATCGATGCCACGAACCGATAATCAAGAACGTCGAGGTTTAGCAAGAGCCAAGGGAGACGCGAAGATCGAGAAAATGACGCCGAAAGCTCCCTAGGTGAGAAAGCGCGAAGCACGGAAGGGACAAAAGCAAAGGCTAAAATCACTCGACCTTTCATGAAACCCGAAACCTTGTAAAGACCTCTGTCCTAGGCAACCCCTCCATAGCTCTCGCACAAAGTAACGTGGAGACGCGGATCAAAGTGACCCTCCAGAGGATCTCTCCCACATTCTCCTGATCAAAACCTTTGCCGCACCTAGCTCACCACCCCCGAGTCACCGGGAACTGGCTTGTAATTCTCGTGTGCGCAATAAAGACCACTCATTTCTTTTTCCACGCATACACTTTTACGATGCCTTTTTTTCAAAAACAATTCGATCACCTGCCCAGTTCGTATCTGAATAGACGCGTAACTCCAAAGAGGAAGAGGACGATAATAGCAGAGTGCGAGTCATGTGTCTCCATTCCCCAAAGATAGAGAAGAGGAAGAGGACGATAGTAGCCGAGAGCGAGTCATGAGTCTCCGTTCCCCAGAGGTAGCGAAGAATCCGTAGGAGCGGCATATTGAGTAGAGCTAGGAGCCCTGAAAAACTAACAACTCGAACGACATGAGCAATATTCGTGCGAGTGATTGTCAGGTAGGCTAGAGCTCGACAAGCTGTCGGTAGTGAGTGGAATCTGAAAGCGGCTCACCATCAGTGGGAGGAGCTTCACATTAAACTCTATCGGTGTGTCCACAATCCGAGAATAAGTAATTCTCAAGATTTTAAATGTCATTTTCGATGTCCATGTCGGTCGGCTAGAGCAATATCCGGGCGAATGATTGTCAGTAGACTAGAGCTCGACAAGCTCTCGGTAGTGAGTGGAATCTGAAAGCGGCTCACCATCAGTGGGAGGAGCTTCACATTAAACTCTATCGGTGTGTCCACAATCCTAGAATCAGTAATTCCCAAGGTTTTAAATGTCGTTTTCGGTGTCCATGTCGGTCGGCTAAAAAAAAGGAAGTTTTTTGTTTTTCGGAAATCTGTCGGTGTAAAAATTGTAAAATGGAAAGACAAATTTCGGTGGAAATATTTTGTTTTTCGATCAAATTTTAATGTTTTAAGATGGATATTTGTCATTTTTCGGTCAGATTTCGATTTTGTTCGTTTGATATGAAAAAGATGGAATATTTTAGCAAAACTTCAGGATAACCTTTCTGTGACATAAATATGTATATTTACTTATCTAGGACTTTAGATTCATATTAAAAATTTTAAACCACTTAATGAATTACAAAGTAAAATGCCATACAAAATCTCAAAGCCACTCAAAGTCTGGAACTGAAAGTAGAATCCATAATCATAAAATAAACAACGATTGTAGAATAGTTGTACAAACTAAAAATTACAAACATAGTGCTAGAATGCTCTAGTCCCATACAAAGTACAAGCAAACAACTGTAACTATTAACACAAGCAAGCATACAGTTTATACAATGCTATAAACCCAAAAATTTATATTTTTTATCCACAAAGGAAGGGCAAGAGCTGGGAATCCCAGCTTTTCCACTGAAATCCAACGACAAACCGACAAATGTTGGTGATGTCACTGACAAGGGCTTGACAAATGAAATAATTGTATAATCACAGGTTTTTTTCGCCAACACTACCGACAAATCACTGACATATGTCTACATCCACCGACAATGTTAACCGACAAATTATAATATCGACAATTCAGACTTTTTTTTTTAATGTTGGAGCCTCCAAATACCGACATCTGTCGGTGATTTTGATCAACATTTGTTTAAATTTGATTCCATGGTAATTCCGACACGACTTAGTACATCAGAAGCAAACTTTTGTTGAGTGACTAAGTATCAACGGGGAGATGAAGCAATCTCAAGGCCAAGGAAGTAGAGAAGAGGTCTAAGGTCTTTCATCTGGAACTGCTGCCAAATGTTTTTTTTTTTTCCAGCGAATTAATGATAGCAGTATCATTATCAGTGATGATCATATCGACGTAGAAAAGAAAGATCGCACGACCATCAACAGATGTGCGAGTGACCATACCATAATTGTTCAGACTCTTTGTAAGCCAGTTGCAAACACTGAGGATCAAAAGCGCTCAAATCAATCCCGTGGAGCTTGCTTGAGCCCATAGATGGCCTTGTGAAGACAAAAGACATGCTAAGGAGGAGTCGAAAGATCAAAAGGTGGCTTCATAAAAACCTCCTAGGAGAGGTCTTTATGAGGGAATGCATTCTACACATCCATCTGGAAGAGCAGCCAATGATAAACCAAAGCAATAACTAGCAAAATGCGTACATTGGTCATCTTTGCAACAAGGGCGAAGGTCTCCTCGTAGTCAACACCGTACTCCTACATGAAGCCACGAGCACCTAGATGGGTCCTGTACCGCTTAACAGACATGTCTGAATGAGTCTTAATCCGGTAGATCCAGCGGTAGGTAATGGGGTACTTCCTTGAAAGAAGAGGAACAAACTCTCAAGGACTGGTCCATTAAAGATCCTGTAATTCCTCAGCCATAGCCTGTTGCCAATGGGGTGCGTGAACTGCCTCGCGATAGGTTTATGGCTCTTGAAGAGAGTGAATAGCTGCAAGTAAGGTTTGAAACTGCAAAGAGTAGGCAGCTACTTGAGAAAACCCATAGCGATCAGGTGGATGCTTCTAATGCTCAGGGTAGCACGGAGGCGGAGGAGCCGAGGGTTCATCGTCACAATCAACCGAGACTGGCAACAAAGGTGGTGAACTTGAAGTATCTGCAGAAGAAGTGGTAGCAGATGGAGCTGGTGAAACTGGTAATGCAGGTGGAGCGGGCACTGATTGGCGACGAGTGTATGTGTAAATGATAGGCGGGTATGAAGGCTAAAGCACTGGAGCAGGGACAGTGGAAGCGCCTGGAGTCACTGGAGAAGGAGATCCAAAGAGGAGCCAGGAGTCAGGAGGAAGAAATATGAAGGAGAGGCTCTTGAGAAGGGTGTGTCAAGGTCACGTGTCGAGAAATGTGTACGACAAAAAGAAGGGTTATAGCAACGCCAGCCCTTATTATCAGAGTTGTATCCTAAGAATACATACTTGGCCGACCAAGGAGAGAGCTTGGTATGCTCCCCATGTAGAAGCAAGACAAAACTAATACAACCAAAAGTCTGTAGAACTATATAGTTTTGAATAGTGGAGTAGATTCGTTGAAATGTTGACTGATCAGAAAGAAGCGGGGAAGGAGTCCGATTAATTAGATGGATAGGTAAGAACAACCTCAGCCCAGAAGTGATGAGGAACTGAAGCATAAAACAAGAGAGACCGAGCGGTCTCAAGAATGTGACAATGCTTTCTCTCGGCAATCCCATTCTGTGCAAGCGTGTAAGGACATGATTGTTGGGGTAGAGTATCCTGAGAGAAGAGGATGCCACGAAACTCGGAAGAAAGGTGTTCCCGAGCTCCATCTAAACGAAAAGCCTTGATCATTTTTTCCAAATTGAATATGTACCATACTAGTGAAATCATGATATGCTTGACACACATTTGACCTACGACGCAAGAGGGTCATCTAGGTGAATCGGGAGAAGTCGTCAATTAAGATGACGTAATAATAGAGGCCAGACATTGACGTGACTGGTGAGGGTTCCCAGAATCAGAATGCACAAGATTAAAAGGAGAAGTAGACATAGACTCACTTGAGGGCGAAAGAAGAGCCGAGTACTTAACAAACTTACAATTTGTATAGGGAGGAGGATTGAAAGAGAGATCACACCCACGTATTCAGGCTGAAAGATACTCCGAAGTCTCATCATAGAGGGATGCCCTAGGCGGCGATGCCAAAGATCAATAGTGGAAAGAGCAGCAACACATGAAGCTGTGGAGGACGACGGAACACATGGAGACACTCCAGACTGTACAAGCCACCGAATTTCCGTCCAATCCCAACCTGACAGCCGGTGCAGGGGGCATGGACCATACACATAAGACGCTGAAAAGGGAATGGTAAATCCGAGATCAAATAATCTGCTGACTGAAACTAGGCTGATCGACGCACGAGGAGCATGAATCACATCAGAGAGTATGAGCGACCACTAGGGTATGAGGAGGTGGTGATAGAACCAGAGCAAGTGACGACCAAAAAAGACCCATCGGTAGTACGAAGTTGGAGCTAACGAACCACGTGAGTAGAACCAGTGAGCAGTAGTACCGGAGGTCAAGTGATGTGCTGTTCCAAAATCAAGGATCCAAGTGGTGATGGAAGAACTCAGAAGACACTGAGTAGCGGAAGACAAACTTGTGGGTTCGAGTCCCACCATAGTTGCCATAGCCGAAGGCAGGATGCTAACTATGCTAACAATAGTTGTACTTAAGGAGGAACTTAGATGGTGGGCACACGTTGAGCACAACAGATAGTGGCCTAACAACACAGTGAAACGACAACAACTCCGAGAACAGAGGAAGACTCTTCTCCACTTCTGAGAGTAGAGACCGGTTGGAGAGATAAGACCACCTCTAAGTCCAAATCACTGGATCACCTTGCACTATTCATTGTGCGCTGTTTACTAGATCATAGGCACTGTTCACTGCACTGATTACTACATTGGTAACTCAGACTCGACTGTTCACTCCACTATTCAATGCACTGGTAACTCAGACAACAAGGTAAAGGAAAGAACTGGGCTTGAACCTGCTAAAGTAAGCCTTTGAACTGGTTGGAATAAGCCTATGAACCAACGGCTGAAATGGGCCTTAGAACTGACAAAATAAGCCTCTGAATCAATTGAAATAAACCTCTAAACCAACAGTTTACCCATGGTATTGAATGGTTAGTATTGAACCGATTAAAACAATTGAACCACCCTTCTTCATTGAGTGGATTTGAACCGCCAATTCAATTTGAAGTCATACAGAGCTTCAAAAAAGGAACACGTCAGGTTAAGAATTAAAACTTAGTTGAGCGATACAACACCATTGAATCAAAGAGATGAACGAGCGGCTGAGATCGAAGCACTGTTGATTTCCTCCTCTTTTGGGTAAAAACCCTAGATGTCAAATGAATCACAGATGCCCCACCTCCTTTCAATCACGCCTCTAGCTCCAGCAATGATAGATTTGATTCCATTGCTGACCACTACAAACGGAAGCGCCGATCGCTCAAGCAGATCTCCGACGGGATCTCACGACAAAATCTCCAACCGGATCTCACGACGGAATCTCCAACCAGGTGATGCCTCCGAGGAGCTGCGACGAGCTACAACGAAAAGGATCTTGATAAAGCTTTTGATAAAGAAGGTTATGATGTGTTGCGATGGAGTCTTCTGTGCTGAAGTCTCTTCTGCGACAAAGTGGAGAAGATACTTCGATAGACTATGATGCAGCGGCACGAGGATCTCAATGTGAATTTCTGCGATGGAGAAGATCTTCGAAGAGGCCACTGCCGATGAAGAATCAAGCGATGAAGAACCAGTCAACTAGGTACTCTGTTCCGCCGATGCCGATGTAGGGATCTCGATCGGCGCTAGATGTTCCTTGGAGAAGACAAAGGAGGGAGAGGAGCACAAGACTCCGATACCATGGAGAGAGAGAGAGAGAGAGAGAAAGAGAAATGGATACTTCACTCAATGAGGCGATAGCTCTATATAGCTGTACATGACATGAGGTCACCCAAGGTGAAGATACCCTAAGAAAGGCTAGCTAACATATACGACAAGGCTAAGTATATACATACTCGAACACTTTACACTTATAATCAATTGACAATGCACATTATTTTGGAGCAAGTCTTGCATGCTTTATACTGGTTATTTAAGTATTGGTAGTTGAACTACGAATTACTAAAACCCAGCAACTTGATCCAATTCAAAACATTGAAGCCAAGATCAATATTGTCAATTGCGATGTGCGACTACACACCTCAATCTTAGTTGTACACATATGCGATTGTGCGGTCGTACATCCTTATTGTGCCAAAAAAATTTGGCTGACTTTTGAATTAAAAATATGAAACACAACTAGTTAAATAATGTCATATTATTCATTCAAGTTTTAAAAAATGGTACATAAAAAAAATAAAAAATCTAATTTTTCTGATGAGAAGGAGCCCGAATTGTTGGTTTCCCATGCCTCCTCGCCTTCAATCTCGTTGGTGGCGTTATGGGCACCACTTCTTCCACATTCAGCACAATCCTCCAACTCCTCCTTCGACTACACACGCTCCTCTTCCAGACTTGTATTTGGTGTACCTGCTCCTGTTGCGACGACGTAGGCATATCATGCCCCTAGTGATCATCTCCATGTACACTAGTATCTCCTTGCGGATCTCGGCAATGGCCACATGCAACTTCTTGGCATCGAACCCTAGTGGATGTGCCAAGTGCTGTTTGAAACTTGTGATGCCATCGTTGGCTTTGTAATTGCAAAGCTCGCAGACCATAATATTTTCCTGCATCAGACTTTTGTAGTATCCGTATTTCCACTCACGATCATTTGTGTTGAAACTTCAAAGGATTATCGTCACCGCCGGATCCCTCACCCATGGTATCCATTGACAAAATGAGAGGTGAGGAGGTTTGGAAGTAGTTAGAGGAGAAGTGGGATGGATTTGGGGTGAAGAGTTGTTGAATTGGAGACTAGGTTTAGGGGGGCAAAAGGGCCATTGGACTTAGGCGGCCGGATTGTGATTGTGTGACCACACAAATTCCACGACAAATTTAAAATAATTGCATTTTGCACATATGCGGCCACACAAGTACATTGGTCCAAAATTTGATCGTTGGTTTTGTGCAGCCGCATGACACATATGATTGCACATGACGTGTGCGTTCACATATGTGCTTCTTCGAATGTGCGGGCCCACCTATGAAGATTTATGCATTCATTCCGCATATACCGTCACATATGCGCATATGCGATCTCACATGACAACATGGGCCAAGATCAAGGTTAGATGTTGAAGTCCAGAACAAGAAGCAAAAAGCAATGCAATCAACCCTTCAATGTCAACAATGGAATGCTTTACCAGATGCAGACTACATCAAATTTGAAGGTGGAGCCACTTTAGATGCACTTTCAAGTACATATTGAACTGCATCGGTCAGAGTTGGATAAAGAGATGGTCCAGTGGTGACATATACATCGGATTAAAATGTGTGCTAAAATGGGTCCGTGTGGTTGATGCAACTAATCATTGCAGCAATGGAAACGATCAATATGGGTGCGCATTTTTAGTGATCTCTTACTATTTCTTAGTCATATTATGGTTGTTCTTTCGTAACAAGGGTTCTCAAGGTAGGGTCTTAGGGTCCTTCGCCTTGAGACAAACTGGTAGTATTTGTTTTGCTTTTTGGTGAAAGTTGTAAGATTCTAGGGTTTCTTCTCTTTGTGAAGCTTTATATAAAGACTTAATGAGCATGGGTAGGGTTTGGGAACTAGGTTGAGATATTTAGGTTATGTCGTTTCTTATTTTTGTATGGTTATTTCACCCACCAAGTGAGAGGGTGGTCACACAACCACTTTCGAGACGATTGGGAGAGGTTGGTATGTCAAGAGGCCACCGAGACTTCAAAATTCAATGATAAAGATACCTAATTGGAAAATTTGGGGGAAATGAAGTCGAGAAAGGAAGAGAACATAACAATAGGGCTTAGGCCTCATGTCTTTTTGAAATTTCTCCAAAGAACCTGCTCTAAGACCTGTTTTATCATGAGATGTTACAATGATTACTACCATTACCAGCCCACCACGAGATATTCGTCCCTTAAGCGAATTATATGACATCAAAGTAGTATAAGAGTCAGGTTTGATCTTGAGAAAGAACTTCCGAGACAAAATCTGCTCATGATATGCACACCAGTTATATATTAGAGGAGAATGATTACAATAGCCATGGAGAAGTCTACCAAATTGGAAACCATACCAATAATATTAGAGGAGAATGATTACATATTAGAGGAGAATGTTATTTATGGCACCTGCCAGTTTTGGTCCTTGCGTGACAATATTGACATATTCTTTATTTAGCACTTGAGTTTTTATTTTATATGTTGGCTTAGGTTGGTATGTCCCCACTTGATTTTGTTACAGATAGTCAATTTATTAGAGCACCCTTTTAATATAAACCTATGATTGAGATCATAGTTTTTTTGTAGCCTCATGTGGTCGGGAAGCACAAACTTAAAATTTGACTAAATATATCTTGATTGGCTTTAAGAGAAAACTAGGGCAAACTGCTCACACAATTTTTGGAAGACCCACACTCCTGGACTTGTTGTTCAATGTAGGGTAGAATCAAATCTTTTCTTTTTTTTCTTCCTTCACCATGTGGGAGACAATTTAAATTTTATTGTTCCTTTTTTATATTTTAAATTTTTAAATATTTTTTAAAGTTTTGTCCGAAACAACCTGGGTCGAACTGAAAACGATCAGTAAGGGATGAAGCTATTCGTTTTGGTTGTAGGCTGAACCCAGTGTTTTCAGAGGCGGGGGCGTAAGGCGGGGCGTTTTGCCTAATGTGGGGCGGGGCGTAAGCCCCATGAATTTTTTATTTTTTAATTTAAAAAATATATAGAAATAAAAAATATTGTATAAATAGTGAAAATAGATTAAAAACAAACAAAATAAAAAATATTATGAACAAACAAAGCATTTAAGCCTACAAAATTGGTTGATAAATCACAAATATATACAAAACGATAATAAAAATGAACTTATCATTGTCATTCAAGATCATTTAAGATCTAATTCTAAATTTCTAACCAAAATTCAAACTATCTACGTTTATATTCCATAGATTCTATCATTCTATACATGATATATAACCAATTTAAAACAACTTTAGTTCCCAAGAATGTCATAATCGCCATCCAAGAGAGTAAGACGCATATAAAAGATCACACGGTAGCAATTAAATCATTTTTTTTCAACTATGCAGACAAACTCCAGTGGGGCGTAAGCCCAGGCCATTGGGGCGTAAAAGGCGTGCCCGGGCGTTCAGGGCGTACGCCCCAGTGGTTCGGGCGTAAGCCCCACAGGAAAAAAGCCCCAACTTGATCCGCCCCGGGCGTACCCCGGGGCGAGTTTTTTAAAACACTGGCTGAACCCACAACCTAACTCAAAATCTCAAATCCTGATATGCGCAAACTTTTACATAATCAAAGTTGTATACTTTTGACTTTTCATTTGCATAATTGACCTCCTCTTCTTGGCATTCAATTTGATCATTGTTGTCCCTTAAGGTGGCTATTTTTTAACTTCTTTGCTACTGCCACCACCATTGGCCTTGTATCGAACTAGTGAACTTTTTGTCTTGATACTTTTCCTGCAAAACACTAGGTATTAGTTAGATACTTTCACACTGGTCATTAAAAAATTTGGCAATTTAATTAGCAATTTATAGTAGCACTACCTGTCCCTTGTCATAGCACCAATTTAAGAAGATTGGGAATTTTTATTTGTTTTCATTGCTCTAGGTCAAATCATCTCCCTTACGTGTAATATTTTGAAAAAGGCTAGTACTCACGGAGGATGCAGTCCTTGATGGGTACAAATGGTGACGGATGCATATTTGATGATTTTTATCGCAAATGGCAGGATAATGATTTCATTTTATGGCTATAGTTACTTAACGATTTTATTCTAATTACTTCCATATTCTTTTTCTATGGTGATGCACCTTTCTTAGTTAAGTACTATGAAGCACGGACACTTCCTGAGAGGAGACGTGGCAGTGTCGGACACGGACACAGCCCGAACACATGTCCGACCCGGATTTAAAGTGTCCAAATATTTTTTTGGTATTTTGGGGCTCGGATACGAACCAGACACGACCAGGACACGGTCCGGCCCGAAATCACGTGTGTTGATGTGGTGGGCCCTTGCGGGTTTTTTAATCGGACGATCGCCAATAAAACCTAAGACCCTGCGGATTTTTTTTCTCTCTTCATGGTGAAGGAAGGCGACGGCTTTCAGCGCTAGCACAGCAGCGCCCTCGCCCCCTAGCATCTATCGCTCTCCCTCTCTTCATGGTGTAGGAAGGTAGCAACCAGGGGTCTTTGCGGCACAAGAGGGCAGGGGTCGCTTTATTTTGAATAATAGTGGTCAGTGGATTTTGAATGTGTACTAGACTAGTATTGTTTGTCATGAATCTATTGTCGAAGACTCGAATGGTCGATGAATGTTTTCCTAATATATGTTACTCAAGGTTTGTAGTTTCGGTCCGCCCACTGAGGATCGGTTTCGGTCGGTTCCAAAGTTTCGGATCGGAGTTTTGGTGGTTTCGGTTTTTAAATTTAAAATAATTACAAAATATAAAAATAATATAAAATAATTACATCGGTACCCACTTCTTAGTAGTCTTGTTTTCAAAAGAGCGTGGCTTTTGCTTTACCTTGATTTTTTGTCAAAAAGTTAAAAAATCGCAATTCTGAATTTTGACCAAGTCTGGAGGAAAAAAGAGTTCTTGTGAAAGAATTTATTTATAAATTTAAAATATTTTACCGGACTTTGGGTTTTTAAGTTGATCTTATACTTCTAGATTTCTGAGATTTTTCCCGGTCCAAAATACTGTGGTTTTTTTTGCACCGAATTTTCTTTTTTTTTTGCCAAAAGCTGTAAAGTCTGATTTTGTATAGGAACTAAAAAATTACATTTTGATTCCTTTAGATTTTGATTGTTCTGATATTTTTTTAAATCCAAATGGGGGATATTTACTTATTTACATAAAATAACTTAAAAGTATATGAAGAACATAATGATCATTTAAAGTAAATATGTTTGTCAAGCTGTCATGCTGAAATACACCTTATCCTCAACCCAGTCTTGCTTTTACTGAGTGCTGAGCTCCGAAACCTGAAACTGAAGGATTTTGGGACCGGTTTCGACCAAAACCGATCCGAAACTCCAAACCTTGATTTTACTTGCATGTCAATTTTATCATATTTTAAGATATATATATATATATATATATATATATATATATATATATATATATATATATATATATATATATATATATATATATATAGGGGGATGTTTAGGTGCTGTCCACGTCCGCAGCCGTCCGATGCACCCGCCGCGTGCATCGGATGCACGGTGTGGTGCATCGTACGGCTGCGGACCTCACCTAAGCATCCCCCTATATATATATATATATATATATATATATATATATATATATATATATATATATATATATATATATATATATATAAGGAAAGGGTTTGGTAAACTTGAGTTCACAAATAAATGGTGAAACATGGTTTATATTGCGCCATGTGTCTACTGAAAAAGACATAAAGCAAGCAAGAGGGGATAGACATTTAAGAGGGTTGAACACTGAAAAGACAAAACAAAAAGTTGAAAAGGGTTGAGCACTTTCTCAGGACATGGTGAACTCGAGTTCAGCTTCCCGGGACCCTATATATATGGGTCAGGATCGGATGACCCAGCAAGATTTGACCCAGCAAATAACCCAGCACCCTTTGAGGCATAGAGGTTTTAGAATGGGCTGATTTTTTGTAGACATGTTGTCTATGATATGTTGATCATCCTCACAAAAAATCAGCCCATTCTAAAACCTTTAGGTGCATCAAATGAGATATTCAAATCAACGGTTAAAATTGACAGTCAAAAACCGTTGATTTGAAGAGTGCATATATATATATATATATATATATATATATATATATATATTGCCGTGTGTCTCCCCTATTTTTTCAGGATTTTCTGTGTCCCATGTTTGTGTCTGTGCTTCATAGGTTAAGTAATTCCCACTGTATATCTTTAAGCAGTTTTTATTTGTTCTTTGTTGTGTACCGATACAAGTTGGTCGACTCTGACTATTTTTTTCCCTCGCTTTTAATCTTTTCCGATTCTCATCTTTCTATGTGAGCTATTGTCTCTGATAGTTTATATATGATGCCTCATCCCTTGGAATCAATGCTTATGAGAACACAGACGTATGCCTATCCAAAAAAAATTGGGTTTTTGGACTTACCCCCCTACTTTTATGTTGAAATTTGCGTTACACCCCCATTTTTCTAAAAGTTAGACTTTTATCACCCAATCCGTCACTTGACCATGATATGGTTATGGAAACAGGGCATATGAGAACACAGATGTATGCTTATCCTTTTTTTTTTTTGGCTACAGATGGAATTATGCATAATGATGCTGGAGTGCTGCAGTCAAGAGAGAACCTATCTTCGATACTACGGTCTTTTGGGGCAGCGCTTCTGCATGATCAACAAAGTCTACCAGGAAAACTTTGATACATGCTTTGTTCAGCAATATTCGATGATCCACCGACTCGAAACGAACAAGCTACGTAATGTGGCCAAGTTCTTCGCTCATCTGCTCGGCACAAGTGCACTCCCTTGGAATGTCCTCGCCTACATACGCCTGACAGAGGAGGATACGACCTCATCCTCCCGAATCTTTATAAAGATCCTTTTCCAGGTATATATATCCACTATTCGATGCTAGCAGCATGGAGAAAAATTTCAAGAATACTGTCATACCATCTCCTCGGGATGCATAGTAATCACAGCCGTCGGATGATGCCGTGATCTTGTGCTTTTGCATGCTCCTCCGTAAGGTTAATTACACGTTCTACCCACTTTGCATTCCATCGGACAGTTGTGATTGGCGTGCGTACCGAAAATGGTCGGTAACACTGTAGTCCTGAATTTTCTCCAGCTTGAATGCTTCATTTTAGGGTAAATTACATGAACCCCCCTGAACTATTGATCATTTCCACCATACCCCCCGAACTAAATAACCAAACAAAATACCCCCTATACTATGAAATATCTTCACTTAGCTCACTCCGTATAAGTTCAATTTGTTCAGAAAATGGTAAATGATCATGTTTTTTCTGTCATTTTTTACCCCCCTAGATAAACCGAACAAAATACACCGTGTACTGTGAAATATCTTCACTTAGGGTTTGGGGTGGGGGGGGGGGGGGTGTTTATCTAATTTACTCTTCATTTTATTTTGTTGAAGCATTTTGACTTCTTTTATATATTTTTTTTATGGAAATCCAGGAATTGTCAGAGCACCTCGGCATTCGTTTGCTGAATGAGCGGCTTAACGATCCCAACATGCAGGACTCCTTCGATTCCATCTTCCCCAAGGACAACCCAAAGAACACGAGGTTTTCCATCAACTTCTTCACATCGATCGGGCTGGGTGGCATCACGGAGAGCTTACGCGAGTACCTGAAGAACATGCCCCGCCTCATCATGCAGCAGCAGAAACCCGAGCCGGATTCTGATGACGAGTCTGGAAGTTCCAGCACCTCTGGTTCAGGGGGATCCGGTTCCGAGTCGGATTCTGAGTCGGAATCGAGTTCTGATGGAGGCGAAAGAAACAAGAGGAAGAGCAAGAGGAGAAGGAAGTGATCAGACAATGCTGGCATGGATGCCTGATTCAGCGTCATCCATCTTTTCGCTATGTTTGATAGAACTATAGAAGTGCTTTGTATTGGGTGTTAGTACGAGAGAAATTTGATTTTTGTTGTATTTTCTTTCATCTGTAGGAATGTTGTTTCATTTCGGATTTTTATCTTATTATTTGTGCTATAAATATAATGCTTGAATATCATCGGAGGATGGCAGCTTGAAGCTTCGATCGCAGCAGTGCTGGTCAATGGGGTGCCGGTTGCGAGTGGTGCCACCGGCGGCCAAAGGAACAGCGGAATCTGTGCCTCAGCACCACCGAGGAAAGGTGAACCAGAAGGATGAGAGGGTTGGGATTAGGGTTTCTCTGGGTAGTATGTTCATCGGCTGGAGGGGTGTCTAAGAAAATAGAACTAGTTGGCTTTATTGGTGTTGATTAGGGTTTAACACCAACAAAGTTAATCCATCAAACAAAACAACTGCATGTTCCCTTTGATGCTCACTAATTACACCTCACATGAAAATAGCCCCAGCAATGCTTCTGCACCGCGATTGGTTCCTCGATAAACCTAATGCCAATATCGCCATTGAACCCTACTGATTTCTAACGGTTAGACACGAGTTTTTGGAGAGCCAAGGAGTGCATCTTGTTGGGGTCAAAGTCCATGTATATATGCAAGTACATGAGGGGACGGAACTCCTAAGTATCCGATGTGGGACTAAACATCCTATACAATATATACCTCACTACAATTAACATCCCTCCTCAAATTCAAGGTGAGTCGAGCACCGAGAGTTTGCGAACACAATACTGAAAAACGCTGCAAGAAGAGCTTTTGTGAAAAAATCTATAGTCTTGAAAGAGATGAAAGGTAAGGAGATCGTGCGAGCAATATATTCCTGACAAGTATAGTGGCAATCTGTCTCTATATGCTTTGTGCGTTTATGGAAGAGTGAATTGCTCGCAATCTGAATGTTGCTTTTGTTGTCGTAGTGTAAGGGAGTCGCTGTGGAGAGAACAACATCTAAATCGTCAATTAAAAGTCGCATCCATACGATCTCAAAAGTAATGGTTTCCATGGCATGATACTCGGACTCAACGGTGGAACTAGAAACTATTTCATGTTTCTTGATATGCCAGGAGATGAGTGAATCACCAATAACCAAATAGAAACCAGCCATGAAGCAGCGAGTGTCAACATCCCCCCATAATCCACAACGGAGTAGGCACACAGGACTAGCAGAAAGCTGGAAGACATAGATAGGGACCATGTGCATCATCGTGCCACGAAGATAGCGAAGAATTTAGAGAATGACTGCATAATATGAGGAATGATGTGGCTTAATAAATTGGTTGACGATGCCAACATCATAAGTGATGTTGGACCTGGCCGGTGATTGTGAGGTAGAAAAGCATCCCGGATAGTTGATGGTATCTGTAGACAACGTGTAGTGGCTTGCCATTAGTAGCATAAATGTACAAATTATGCTCGAAAGGAATGTTGGCGAAGCAAGTATTAGTAAGAGCAGCCCTTGCAAGTATCTTAGAAGTGCATTCCAACTATCCTAGCAGAATTCATCGGGCGGAGTGGGCAATATCTAGACCGAGAAAGTAGCAAAGAGGACCTAAATCTATAATCTCGAATTGACTATGAAGATGGCGCTGGAGTGGGCATTGGTGGCACTGTCATTGCCGATGATGATCATGTCATCAATGTAGAGTAGTATACCAGACCTTGATGTGAGGAGCAGATGAACATGACATAGTCAGTATGACATTCAATGATGTTTGTAGCAATTACAACATTCTAAAATTGCTCAAACCAGGCACAAGTAGCTTTCTTGAGCCCATAGAGGGCTCTGTGGAGATGATAACTATACTTGGGAGGAACAAGGAGTCCAAGAGGAGACATCTTGTAGACATCATTAGAGAGGAAACATGAACAAAAGCATTCTTCATGTTCATCTGAAGAAGTGGCCATCCACGAACACTGGTCACAACGAGTAGTGTATGAACATCGATCATTCAAACAACTGAAGCAAATATCTCGTCGTAGTCAAACCCATGCTTCTAAGTGAAGCCTCTCGCAATGAGACGGGCTTTTTGTGTCGCTTTTATGGATTCATCTGATCGAGCATTGATCTTGAAGATCCAGTTACATATGATAGGGAAGATCCTTGTAGAGCATGGGATAAGATCCCAAGTCTGAGTCCAATAAAAGGCTTCAAGCTCCTTAGTCAATACATGTTGCCACTATGGAAGCTGGACCGTCTCTTTGTATGTATGGGGCTTCTTGTGAGAGTATGGACAGCTGCAAGAAAAGCATGACACTAGAGGGTATTTGAGTTAGTAGTGTTAGAATTTATCGCTCACAGCATCTCCTATCCGGTAGCGAACTGGATCAAAAGAGAATATACATGTAGACATGATGACCACATGCTCGAGGGTGCGAAGAAATCCAAGATCAAACTATTAAAGCGAGGTCGGAATCGTCACCTTCTATATCATGCACTTCACCATATCTCTTAGGATGACAGGAAGGCTCAAGAGGAAGTTATATCATGTATAGAAGTGGGTCTCCATCCCCTTCTTTATTAGATAATTAAGAGACACATTCTGTCATTGTAATATCTACTTAATTTATCTCAAACCGTCTCTACGCAAATGCACTTGAATGTGCATGTACTTAAATGTACATTCACTTGAATGTGTATGCACTTAAATGTGCATCTCCACATAACTTAACGTGCATCTGTGGCACTAGACACACTCAGAACCGCTATGGGCTAGCCCAGTCGACCACCCTAGAGTCCACCACACACCAACTTGCTCCGGTTTACAGCCGGTCAAACGGACTATCAACCTAACTCGATCTAGCCAGGCCACCAAATATGTGAAGTAGTCTAACAATCTCCCACTTGGGCTAATAGATCGAATCAGAAGATTCATAACCTTATGATATATCAAATTTTATTCCGTTTGAAAAGTCAGTTAGGTTCTGTACAATATGGTCCATTAGATAAATTCCTCGCATGGGATATGGGGTCGTTACCGTATTATCGTCACAGTAAGACTAGCCACATCACACATACCAAAAATCCCCAGTGACATGGATCTATGTGGTTGTGTAGCATGGAAATTGCATAAACAAATGTGGTATTCAATTATGCCTATTTCCAATTGATGTCCCACCTGACTCCAGTAAGTCAAAACAAAATTGCTATCTTTCAATCAATTGCACACTTTAAGATTAAAGAAAGCAAACTGAATAACATGAATATCGAAACCATCAACTTTATTAATCGATTAAGAATGCACTAACAATGTCCAATACAATCTTGGTAAAAAAGTAAACCAACAGCTATGTAAATTGAATATCAATATACAAAAAAACTCCCACTAGACCAATGGATCTATGGCGTTGTCAATCCCATATTAGTCACATGATCTTGAAATGACTTATTTGGCAATGCCGTTGTCAGTGGGTCTACTAGCATATTGTATGTATTGATATACTGGATAGACACCTGACATTTCCGAACTCTTTGTCTGACGACAAGAAACTTTATGTCAATATGCCTTGACTTTGCTGAACTCTTGTCACTATTGAAAAATAACTCTGCTGCTTTATTATCACAATACAGCTGCATAGGTCTCTCGATGCCGTCCACGTCTCGTATCCCAAAAATAAAATTTCTAAGCTAGATAACTTGATTTGTCGCCTCATGGCAGGCGATAAACTCTACCTCCATTATAGAAGAAGCAACCAATGATTGTTTGATACTCTTCCACGAAACGGCACCTCTCTGAAGAATGAAGATGTTGCATGATGTGGACTTTCTACTATCAAGACATCTCGCAAAATCTGCATCTGTATATCCAGTCACTTCCAAATGATCGGATTTTCTATATGTGAGCATGTAATATCTTATTTTCTTTAAATACCTCATCACTCTTTTGACAGCTCCCAGTGGTCCCACCTGGATTACTCATGTATCTACCGAGCATGTTGATTGCATAAGCGATGTCTGGTCGGGTACATGTTTGAGCATACATTAGACTCCCAACTACAGAAGTATAAGGGATCCCTTTCATATGCTCAGTCTCAAAATTATTCTTAGGACACTGATCATGACTTCGTTTAATACCTTTGGCTACTGGATTATCTCATGGTTTGCAATCTTGCATGTGATACTTCTTAAGCATTGTATCGATGAACACCTTTTGTGATAGACATTAAATTCCACGTGACCTGTCACGTTGGATCTGGATTCCTATTACAAAAGACGCATCCCCAAGATCTTTCATCTCAAATTTATTCGAGAGAAAATCCTTGGTCTCTAACAAGAGCCTCATATTGTTACTTGTTAAGAGGATGTCATCTATATATAATACCAGAAAAATAAATTTAGTCCCTATCCCTTTGTAGTAAATGCATTGATCTACAAAGTTTTCTTTGAACTCATAAGTGGCGATTACTTGGTCAAACTTTAGGTACCATTGACGGGGTGTCTGTTTTAAACCATGGATGGACTTTTTTAACTTGCAAACCAATTGTTCAGAGCCTTTCAGCTGGAACCCTTCTGGTTGCACCATATAAATGTCTTCTTCTATGTTCCCTTTAAGGAATGCTGTTTTGACATCCATCTGATGAAGTTCCAAATTGAAATGTGCTACTAATGCCATAATGATCCTAAAAGAGTCTTTCATAGAGACCAAAGAGAGTCTCTTTGTAGTCAATGCCTTCTCTTTGAGTGAAGCCCTTAGCAACAAGACGTCCCTTATATCGTTCGATATTGCCATTAGAGTCCCGTTTGGTCTTAAAAACCCATTTGCATCCAATCAGTCTCTTCCCATTAGGCAATTCTACTAAGTCCCAAATGTCATTATCCTTCATGGACTTCATTTCTTTCAACATGGCATTTGACCACTCTATGGAGTGAATACTGAGTTTGGCTTATAGGATGAGGGATCATCTTTAAGACCGATATCAAACTCATGTTCCTGAAGGTAAACTATGTAATCATCTGTGATAGCTGACCTCCTCTCCCTAGTGGATCTTCTAATTGGCACTATAGCGGGTGGATCTTGGGATGTAACTTCATTAGTGGGTTCCTCATAAATATCATCAGGGTGCGCTGTATTTGCAGCTTCGACAGCCACAAGTGCATCCATCTATAGTGGTACTATAACGTCACCTGCTTGAACATTTGTCATAGGAATGACATCTTGTTCCTCCTCAAAGGTGAAAAATATTGATGTATCACTCCCACTAGATTCAAGATCCTCGAGAAACTTGACATTATCCGTTTCGATAAAACTTTTGTCAGAAGGATAATAGAATCTAAAACCTCTAGATCGATTTCGATACCCTACAAAGTAGCAACTAATTGTCCTGAAGTCTAGCTTCCTTTCATTCGGCCTATAAGGTCAAGCCCAGCTGGACAACCCCATACTCTGAAGTGCCTAATACTGGGAAGTTTCCCATTCCACAATTCATATGGGGTTTTAGCTACTGCTTTGCTAGGTACTCGATTGAGGATATGAGTGCAGTTTTCAAGGCTTCGCCCCATAGAGACTCTGGTAGAGAGGTGTGCACAAGCATACTCCTAACCATATCCTTAAGAGTTCTATTTTGCCTCTCAGATACACCGTTTATCGTGGAGTTCCTGGTAAGGTGTACCGAGGGACAATACCGCGCTCCTCTAAGAACTTGGCAAAAGGCTCGGGATACTGGCTTGATCCGTCATACCGACCATAATATTCTCCACTACGATCGGATCTAACAGCCTTAATTTTTTTATTATTTGAAGTTCAACTTCAATCTTATAACTCTTAAAGACATCTAGTGCTAATTGGGATTTCTCATGCAATAAGTATAGGTAACCAAATCTAGAATAGTCATTTGTAAAAGTGATGAAATATCTATGTCCATCCCAAGTAGCCTTGGGGAATGGTCCACAGATGTCCGTATGCACCATCCAAGAAATCTATGCTTCTTTTGGCACTAAACTTTCTTATATTAGTTTGTTACCCTTGATACAATTTCTAAAAATAGTAGTCTGAATAATCTAAAGGGTAAAGTACTCATATGGACACAAGTCTGTCAATTCTCTCCTTAGATATATGACCTAGTTGTTTATGTCATAGATCATATGAGTTATTCTTATTTAATTTTCGCTTAGTGCCTATAATATTCAAATGCAAGGAATTATTTACTACACCATTAGAAGAATACAAGTCTAATTTGTATAGGCCATCTATAAGAGTTCCAGAACCACACATCTCAGAGTTGAAAGAAAGACTAAATACTTTATTACCAAAGTTAATAATATAACATGATCTGTCCAACAATGGTACTGAAATAAGATTCCGCCTAAAAGATGGAACATACATAGTCTCTAACAACTCCAAAATAAAACCAGAACTCAATTCAAGCCTATAGACTCCAATTTTCTCCACAGGTGCTCTAGCGTCATCTCCTATGTAGATGAACCTCTGGTCATCCCTCGGCACCCTGAGATTTATAAATCTCTGCAATGAATTACTAATATGAATGGTGGCTCCAATATCCATCCACCAAGAATCTAAAGGCACATTAGCTAAACTAACTTCAGAATATACTAAACATGAGAGTTACCCTGTTTTTGAACTCAGTTCTTATATTTCACACAATCATTCTTTATATAGCAAGCCTTCTTGTCAAAGAAGCAAGTTGCAGCTTTAGGTTTCTTTTTTTCTTTGACCACGCCCAAGGAATTGCTTGTTGAATTGTCTTTTCCGCTGCGTGGCACTCCACTCTTTTTCTTTTATTATTAATCTGAAGTGAAGCAAGATGAGCACTATTTTTCTGATCTAGCTTGAGTCTCTCCTCTTTTTGTACACAATGACTGATGAGATCAGTCAATTTCCATTTCTTAGTCATAGAATTATAATTAACCTTAAAAAGGTTAAACTGAGCAGGAAGAGAGATTAGGACCAGATAAACCAGAATATCATCAGATAATTCAAGCTTTAATGTCCGCAACTTGACAACCAAGTTGGACATTTCCATTATGTACTCCCGAATGTTCCCTTTCCCTGAACAACGTATGATGACTAGCTTGGTCAAGTGCGTATGCCTTCGCCTTATCCTATTTGGTGAATCGGTTGGAGACATCAGAAAGAAACTTCTTTGTATTTTCATCTTCAGGAAAAGCACCCCTTAAGGCTTCAGGAATGGAGTGTTGCATGACCATCAAACATAGCTTATTTGACTTTCCCCAATTTTCATGGGTGGCCTTCTGCTCAACTGTAGCTGTATCTGGAAGTGGGGGTTCATCAATTCTCAGTGCTAAGTCTAGATCCAGGCAACCTAAGACTATTTTGACATGGTCTTGCCATTTCTCAAAATTAGATCCAGTCAGAATCGGTATGCCTTGAAGGCTAGCAGAGATGGATGTTGTATTAACTATAGACATAGAAAAAAATACATATAGAGATCGATTACATAAGCTTTAATCCCATCATCTTAAAATAACGCATCATTAAGCAACAAAAGGACTACATTATGCCATTAACCTAAAAAATTTGCTTTAAATTAATGCGTTTAGTTTGAACGATAAGGGTGAACAATCTAGACTCTCAGAGTAAAGTGTGCCTCTATGTACCAACTACCGGAGTGACAACGATGCTGACACTCCAAAATATAGGTTCTATGTGATAGGCCTCCGATGGGCTGACACGATCCACAAAATAAATCCCAGACCTTGGAGTACCTTCATCGTTCACATACATGGTGTATAATCCTGCCACACGATAGTCTTCCGATGGGCTGACTGTAGGCGCATGAACCACACACTCCTTTATGTACCTTTATCTTTACTCATATAATGAGCCGCCTATTGCGTATATTGTGAAACAGGACTTGGGGCAAGAAACACAGTCTTCCGGTGGGCCGATTGTTCCTACCCACAAGTGAGTCCCAATTCAAAGCATCTGACAAGTGGACACTCATTTCTGCTCTTGTGGTCCGGCCAAATGCCAGCCTTCTGGTGGGCCGACTAGCACTCGTATGAGACACACAGATGCACATAAAAAATATCATTTTTCTTTAATTTAAATTTATACCAAACATATTACCCTCTCAATAGAGCAATACTATTTACATGCAATTTATATTAAATAGGCAACAAAAGCAAATAAGAAAATAATGTGAACAAAAAAAATAAATTGCATATAAAATATAATATCAAGAAAAATTGATGTTTAAGCCTCAATTTTGTGTGCTAAAGCCATTTAGATGTAGATCTCGAAGAGATCTATTCATTGATTGCTTGTATACCCAAAACTAAAGTTAAACGGTCCCGATATAATATTGATCAACTGAGAGAAGAAACATCCCTCGGTGCCCGGATCGAGATCGACAGAGAGGCACAAGATCGATCCGGGAACAAAACCGACCAGGTAAATATCTAAATTTATTTATATTACTATACGATCCAAAATCATTCCGGATCAATATGAGAGCTCTGATACCATTGTCAGAATTTATCGCTCGCAGGATCTCCTATCCGGTAGCGATCTGGATCAAAAGAGAATATACTTGTAGACATGATGACCACGTACTCGAGGGTGCGAAGAAATCCAAGATCAAATTATAAAAGCGAGGTCGGATCGTCACCTTCTATATCACGCACTTCACCATATCTCTTAGGATGACAGGAAGGCTCAAGAGAAAGTTTTATCGTGTATAGAAGTGGGTCACCATCTCTTTCTTTATGAGATAATTAAGAGACACATTTATCATTGTAATTAAGAGACATTCTCTCCTGTATAAATGTGGGTCACCATCCCCTTCAAGTGCAAATGCACTTGAATGTGCATGCACATGAATGTGCATGTACTTAAATGTACATGCACTTGAATGTGCAATCACTTAAATGTACATGTACGTAATTAAATGTGCATCTCCACATAACTTAACGTTTGTCTGCGGCACTACACACTCAGAACCGCTATGGACTAGCCCAGTCGACCACCCTAGAGTCCACCGAACACCAACTTGCTCCGGTTTACAGCTGGTCAAATAGACTATCAATCTAACTCGATCTAGCCAGCCTACTAAATATGTGAAGTAGTCTAATAAGTAGAAAATGCAAAAAGTGTACACATATCAATAAGGAGGGCAGGGATTACATAGGTAAAAGTTAAAACTGAATCACAACCGTCCATTACACCCAGCAACCCCGACCGGCATGACATGAACGGATGTCTTTACTTGCGTGCGGGGTTCTATCCTCTTTGTTGGTCAAAGTCAAACTCGCAGTTTAGGTGTGAGACAGTGACGGGTGGGCGGATCCTCTACCTAACCCTCGGGACCAATCGTCGTGTGCCACGTCGTCAATTAAAAAGGGCATAAAAGAGGGGTAGTAAAGTGCAGCGTACGTCCAGTAGCAAAGTGCAGTGGCCCCCGGCACTCAGAGCGTGCTGATAGGCTGTGGGTGCAGTGGGCCCCGCGGTTGTATGGTACGCAGGATGTGCTGAAGCTTTTCCCCTCCTAACCCCTCACCTATATGTTCACGCCTCCTCCTCCTCCTCCTCCTCCACTCCCGTTAGCTGAGATCCAAAGATGGCGAGGAGCGAGGGGTCGACGCTGCTGTGCGTGCCGCTGGTCGCCAAGACCGTCGAGCAGATGGTGGCCGACATGGCCACCGCCAGGTCCAGCGGCGCCGATCTCGTCGAGATCCGCCTCGACCACCTCGCCGCCTTCCGGCCCCGTCCCGATCTCGACCTCCTCCTCCGCAACCGCCCCCTCCCTGCCCTCGTTACCTACAGGTCCCCCCCCTTCTCTCTCTCTCTCTCTCTCGCTGCTGATTACGTTAGGTCCTTATGTTTGGAAAATATCCATTTTTACCCCTGCATGCAACAGTACAAGGAAATCACATGGAGAGCAACAATTCGGTAATAAAAAGCAATAATTGCTACAGTGATTTCACTGTAACAAGAGCAACAAATGCTAGAGTAATAAATAGCAATAAAGGGTTAGTTTTGTCATTTACAGAGAGAAAAGTCAGCAGAGAGATCTGCCCTAAATGCATCTTTTTTTGAGAGGGACCTGGGGCTTACAGGGATATTTCGCCCGATCCTTTGTGAGGGACTTATCACTAACTTCCTACTTTTTTTATGGGTAAATTACACTTTGCCCCCCTGAAGTTGAGCTCAAAAACACTTTCCCAGCCCCTTACAGCTCAAAAACTACATATTGCAGATCAGATAAAAATTACCAAATGAAGAAATTAAGTAGTTGACAAAAGGGGTATTGTGCTAACATTTCAAACTTTAGGGAGCAATTTGGAACAAAATAAAGTACAGGGGGTAAAGTGTTTTTAGCTAAACTTCAGGGGGGCAAAGTGTAATTTACCTTCTTTTTTTATAAAAATTATGGTGTTCTCTTTCCCCTTTGGATTTCTGCATTATATATACTAAAAAATTAGCATTATATATACTAAAAAATTAACAAAACATATATGCGTTTAATCAGAAAAAGAAGATTATTGTGAGTTAGAGGACATATTTTACTTAATTTCTAGTTCATAAAATTTGTCATTTGGGTCCTAGTTAGGTTATATGCATCAACTTATATTAGAATGGACATTCCATCAATTAAATCATATTTTATATGAATAAATTTCAGATGTCAGTCTTTGCTAAGTTGTATCTGAAATATCCCCATTTTGACTGTAGTACTCTTCATTTCTCTTGTTCTTTTGCTGATTGTATGCTTGTTCTTTCCGGTCTTATTAGAAGATCCTAAAGAATCAATGTCTGGGCGGATTCCAAGGGTGCAAATAATGGAAAGACAAATCGAGGGGAAAAGGCTCAATTTACCTAGACTAGACTCTCTGGACTTGAAAAACATCTGAATTGATTGTGTCACACAATTAAGTGACGAACCTTCAACATGTGCAAGAAAGCAAAAGTACATTCCTTTCTCCATTTCAATACGCCTTTCTAAATGAAAACAACACACAATCTACAATGTAGGAGGTACGGGGTGATAGATCTTTATCCTATGTCATGCACAAGCTCACATGATAGGTTCAAAAAAAAAAAATCGACCGACAAATGGACACTGACTATATTGTGAAAATATTGTATATTTAGAGAAATGATGGTGTTAGGAGATGACGGCTAGGGTTTGGAGAGGAATAGAATGATTCCATTGAGGGACTCAAGCCCAAATATATGTACATGTAACCGACCCGACTGTACAGTAAACCCGACCCGACATTACAGTAAACCCGACTCATTATATGTACATTAACACTCCCCCTCAAACTCACGGTGGATCATGAACCGAGAGTTTGCCCAGAAAATGCCGGAAGCGAGCTGTCGTCAGGGGCTTCGTCAGAAAATCAGCAGTCTGCTCCGATGAGGGAATGAAGGGCAGGGAGATGGTGTGATCGATAAATGCCTGGCGAACATAATGACAATCAACTTCAATATGCTTTGTTCGCTCATGGAAGACCGGATTGCTAGCAATCTGAATAGCACTCCGGTTGTCACAGAAGAGAGGAGTGGGCCCGGATATCACCACTCCCAAGTCAAGCAGAAGACGGCGAAGCCAGACAACCTCGGCGGTGGTGGAAGCCATAGCCCTATATTCGGCTTCGGTGCTGGAGCGAGCAACAGACTCCTGCTTCTTGCTGCGCCACGAAATCAGTGAGTCACCCAGAAACACACAGTATCCTGTAGTAGATCGACGAGTGTCTGCATCTCCTGCCCAATCTGCATCTGAGTAGGCACGCAGCACCAACGGAGAGGTGGAGGGAAACAGGAGGGAACGGGTGATGGTGGCCCGGAGGTAGCGGATAATCCGAAGAACAGTTGCATAGTGTACTGACCGTGGCGCCTGAACAAACTGACTGACAATGCCAACAGCATGGGCAATGTCTGGCCGGGTCATGGTGAGGTAGACAAGCATCCCAACCAACCTCTGGTAGCGGGAGACATCCTGGAGCGGCTCACCATCTGTAGCGAGAAGCTTCAAATTAAGCTCCATGGGTGTATCAGCAGTACGTGTGTCAGTAAGGGCAGCATCAGTAAGAATGTCGGAGATGTACTTCTGCTGGGAGACCAACAGACCACGAGCTGACCTGGCAATCTCAAGGCCTAGGAAGTAGCGAAGAGAGCCTAGGTCTTTCATCTCAAACTGACTCTGGAGGTGCCGCTGGAGAGAGGCGATGGTGGCACTGTCATCCCCAATGATGATCATATCATCCACATAGAGGAGAAGGACTGCAATGCCCTGACTGGAGGAGCGAGTGAACAAGGCGTAGTCGGAGTGACGCTCAACAAACCCGGCGGCCAGAACTGCACTGCGAAAACGCTCAAACCAGGCACGAGGGGCCTGCTTGAGCCCATAGATGGCCCGGCGCAACCGACACACGTGTCCTGGAGGAACTGAAGTGCCCGGAGGAGGAGCCATGTAGACTTCCTCGGAGAGATCACCGTGTAGAAACGCATTGGTGACATCCATCTGATGGAGAGGCCACCCTCGAGCAGCTGCCACAGCTAAGAGGGTGCGCACAGTAGTCATCCGAGCAACTGGAGCAAACGTCTCCTCGTAGTCAATCCCATACTCCTGGGAGAAGCCACGAGCAACGAGGCGAGCCTTGTGCCGCTCAATGGATCCGTCAGGTCGAGTCTTGACCTTGAAGATCCACTTGCAGCTAACAGGCACCACCCCGGGGGGACAAGGCACCAACTCCCAGGTCTGGGTCCGCTGAAAAGCCTCAAGCTCAACTGACATGACCTGTCGCCACTCTGGATGTAATGCTGCCTCACGGTACGATTGGGGCTCCCGATGAGTGTGGAGAGCAGTAAGAAAGGCCTGAAAGGATGGTGAATAGGAGACACTGGCAGAAAAGCCAGAAGAGTCAGGAGAGTCAGTGGGAAAAGCAGAGTAACCAAACCTGTCAGGAGAGTAGTCATATCTGGCAGGAGGGTGATGTTCGCGTGCTGGGTAGCGCCGAACAGGAGCAGGATCCACGACCGGGGAGGAGGGAGCAGCAGCATCAAGCGAGGGAGTACCAGTGAGAACCGACTCTGGAGGGGGAGCTGCAGACCGACGTACATAGACACGAGTAATGGGTGGTGGTGGAGGTGGCGTGGGGGACTGAGGAGGTGGTGGTGGTGGTGGAGGTGGCGATGGAGACTGAGGAGGTGGTGGTGGTGGTGTAGTAGGCGTGGATGGGGCAACAGAAACCGGGGGTAGAACAGGGATGTGGAGATGTGAGGAGGGCGAGGAGGATGGCGAAGTAGGCAAGGGAAGATCCCGAGACTCAGGTGCAAAGTACGGAACATGCTCAACAAAGGAGACGTGACGGGAGACACGGATCCGACGAGCTAAGGGATCATAGCAGCGATACCCCTTGTGGTCACGACTGAGCCCCAAGTGAACACACCTAACAGACCTCGCAGAAAGTTTGGTGCGCTCATAGGGAGGAAGAAGAACGAAGCACGTGCAGCCAAACGTGCGAAGAAGAGAGTAGTCAGGTGGACTGGAGTGAAGGTGCTCGTGAGGGGTGGCACCGGACAGAGCAGACGACGGAGTGATATTGATAAGGTGAACAGCCGTCATGACAGCTTCAGCCCAGTAGGAGTGAGGAACAGACGCAGAGAGAAGCAAGGCTCGTGCAGTCTCAAGGACATGACGATGCTTGCGTTCGGCAACGCCGTTCTGCTCATGGGTGTGGGGGCAGGACTGCTGGTGAAGAGTGCCGTGAGACTGAAGAATCTCACGCATCTCGGAGGAGAGATACTCCTTGGCACAATCAGACCGAAAGGTCTTGATTCGCCGACCAAACTGGGTATGTATCATTGTGGTGAATCTCCTAAAGATGTGAGGTACTTCAGACCGATGACGCATGAGATAGACCCAGGTGCACCTAGAATAGTCATCAATAAAACACACATAATACATATAACCAGATAGAGAAGCAACAGGAGCAGGACCCCAAATATCCGAATGAACTAAGTCAAATAAAGCATCAGACTGGGAAGTACTAGCAGA
The DNA here is from genome assembly GCA_947650365.1 of Chamaelirium japonicum. Taxonomy (NCBI): domain Eukaryota; kingdom Viridiplantae; phylum Streptophyta; class Magnoliopsida; order Liliales; family Melanthiaceae; genus Chamaelirium; species Chamaelirium japonicum. The sequence continues at coordinate 56,090,285 of OX393560.1, forward strand.
AAATGGAAGAGCTAGATGCTTTGCCAGTCGACATCCCGTACAAACAGAGAGGGGGGAGAAAGACGCTCGACCCAAAGCGCCCGAACGGAATACGCTTTTGAGTCGATCACTCGATATATGACCTAACCTTCTGTGCCACAGGTCGGCATCAGAGGTGACAGACATGACAGACGCAACTGAAGACACATGGAGATGGTCCAACTGGTAGAGTCCTCCTGCCCTACGGCCCAGCCCAATCCTCTGACCCGTCCGCGAATCCTGCACAACACAAACAGAAGGGGTGAAGGTGACAGTCAGGCCAGAGTCGCAAAGAGAACTGATGGAAATCAAATTAATATTAAGACGGGGGGCATGATGGACATGGGATAGGGTCAGGCGACCAGAAGGGTCAGAGGTGGTGGTGATGGAGCCACATTGCGGAATAGGGACGAGAGTCCCATCCACAGTGCGAACCTCCTGGTGGGTGGTAGTGGGAGAACAGTCCGTGAGGACAGTGGAGTCAAAAGTAAGGTGACAGGAGGCACCCGAATCGAAGATCCATGGAGCAGTAGTACCAGAGGTGGCAGACAAGCCGTGCGCAGTCGCGAAGCCGGTGGAGGCTATGTAGCGAAGAAGGAGCTCCTCGAGGCGCTGAAGACGGTCCGGCTCAGGCGGCGAAGGAGCTGTGGGAGCAGTGGGGAGCGTCGAGGCCTCTGTAGTAGCCGTTGTACCACCAAAGTGGCGGAAAGAAGATGAACCACGTCCACGGTTCCGTCCACCACGACCGCCGCGTCGATCATCGCGTGAAGACGAAGTCCAGCGTGATGCTCTCTCATCCGGACCCCAGCGGGGGTTGCGAGGAGGACGAGTAGGGCACTCGCGCTTCATGTGACCGGGCTCCTTGCAGTAGTGACAGAAGACAGCCTCATCGGAGAACCCGGCTGCCAGGACAGTGTCGGAGCTAGGAGCAAGTGGAGGAGGACGAGCGCCCTGGGTCTGAAGGCGGGTCTCCTCGTCGACCAAAGCGAGTAGAGCATCCTCCAGCCGAGGGAGTGGCTCACGGTGCAGGAGCTGGGCAGCTATGAGAGCAAATTCCGGCTGAAGCGCTGCCAGGAACTGGTGTAGGTGACCCTCGTCAAGGTAGCGCTGGAAATCCCTGGAGCGGGGGCAGGCACACCTCTCCGGGATCAGTAAGTCCAACTCATGCCAATAGGCACTCATCTGACTGAAGAAATCCTGAATGGTACGCTCCCCCTGACGGGCAGACTGTGAGTCACAGATGAGCTGATGCCGGCGTGCGCCTCCGCGCGGGAGAAAACGGTCCCGGAGATATTCCCACATCGCGCGCGCTGTCGGAAGGCGGCCGATGGGAGCAAGGAGTGGACGAGCAACAGAGGCCAGAAGGTACGCCCGGATGGCCTGATCGTGGCGACGCCACGTGAGGGCAGCAACGGTGGTGGCCGTGGTAGCAGTCGCAGCAGAAGAGGCTGCACTGCTGGAGACAGATGAGGAATCGGAGTAGTCAATGGGAGGAGTATCCTCGCCGGTGATGTGACCCTACAGATCACGACTGGAGAGATCGGCCTCGACGGTGAGGGACCAGTCAGGCCAGTCGCCGGCCGATGACAGCTGAAAGGCGACCGCCTTCAGCGGTGGAGAGATCGCAACGACGGACGGTACGGCTGGAGAGGCCATGGAGGAGGCTGTAGGGCGTCAGGGGGTGTCGGGGGGGTGCTGTAGGAGGGAGGCGGGGGCTGTAGGGGGCTCGGGAGGGGGGGTAGTGGTTGTAAGGGGTTCGGGAGGGGGTCGGGAGGGAGGCAGGGGCTGTAAGGGGTTCGGGAGGGGGGGCCGGTGGCTGAAGGGGGGTTCGGGAGGGGGGGGGGTGGCTGTAGGGGGTCCGGGAGGGGGGGGGCGGGGGCTGTAGGGGGTTCGGGAGGGGGGGGGGTGGCTGTAGGGGGTCCGGGAGGGGGGGCGGGGGCTGTAGGGGGTCCGGGAGGGGGGGGGGCGGTGGCTGTAGAGGGTTCGGGAGGGGGGGGGGGGGGGGGGGCGGTGGCTGTAGGGAGTCCGGGAGGAGGGGGCGGTGGCTGTAGAGGGTTCGGGAGGGGGGGGGGCGGTGGCTGTAGGAGGTCCGGGAGGGGGGGCCGGTGGCTGTAGGGGGTCCGGAGAAGAGGGGCGGTGGGTCGGGAGTGGATGCAGCCGGCGGGAAGGGGCAGCCGGAGGAGGTGCAGCCGGAGGACCGTCGTCGTCGTCAGGAGAACCCTAGAGCTCTGATACCATGTTAGGAGATGACGGCTAGGGTTTGGAGAGGAATAGAATGATTCCATTGAGGGACTCAAGCCCAAATATATGTACATGTAACATGGAATCATTAATTTTTTGACAGACTTTTTCAACGAAACTTTGGATAATCCTAAACCAAGAATGGATACACACTTTGGAATACTTAAATCACATTTGTATATTGTTTAAGGGTGTATAGCCTCACATAGTATGTGTTTCTATGTATGCTGTATGAATGCACTAGAGTCTAAACACATAAATGTTAGAAATATTGATTAAATGATGAAATTTTTGCAATAAATCTATGTACAATCGGAAATCACAAACCAAACATAGATACACACTTTGGAACACTTAAATAATATTCGTATAGCATCGAACTCTTAGCAGTATATACTTATAGTCATTCTGTTCAGATGAATAACATTCTATACATTTAAATATTTCTAATAATTTTTTTTCCTAGTTTTTCTTACTTTTTATGATTTGCACATATTATTTCGTTATGATCCGATATATTCCTCTATATCGTGATTTTTTCACATTTCTACTATTGACCAATATTGTAGGGTATTTAGAATCGACCCTCGGATTTTGAAAAATTTTGCAAATTTTTGAAGTATGTTCACAATATTAGGTCTAATCTTTAAAATATGAAAGTAGAAGGGAATACAAGTGAGAGATCACATATATCAATATATGAAGTAATGTGCGCTAAGATAATCAACGTGCGCGTGCGCGTGCACACTCACACACCCCTTTATGAATTTGAGGTATCCGAAATTAAAAAAAAAAACCCGATATGGCTGGATGCACTTGGGATACGCGTGGATATGCCTGGGATACGCTACCCCTTTATCCTTTGTAATTCAATTGGGTTCAACCCAAAACCAAACCAAAAAACTATTTACTTGACTTGAACTCAACTCACTTTCTAAAATCTCAACCTAATCACAATCTGTTAAGCCTTTAGTCTCAAGACCAACTTCATAAGACCCAATCCCTTGTACATAAGTTATAAATCTACCTAAATTTGAACCCGACCCGACTCATCCAACACAAGCCTGCTTTGCCAAAGAAGCTTGTTAGCCCACTTTGGTCATAAGTTGAATCATACTCATTGGATTTGGGCAATCTTTGGCTCGTTTCGACGTTATCGCCAAGCCTGATCGTCCTACCATATTTCCACCACCACCCCACAACTTTAGAGAAGCCAAAATGACCGTTTTGGCTTTTGGTGGGCCAGATGCCTTGTTTAGGAGGGTCCAAAGACTTGGTCAAGTGTAGGAACCACCTGTGGCCCCAATGAGTGTCTTTTGGAGTCCTGGATGCTCATAATGAGCCCATTGTTTCTGCAGAACAGCAAGCATGCTATCGAAATAATGGGCATGTTTTTCTTTCATTTCCTTTGCCATAACATGGGTGCATTAGTTATATTGGGCCTTTTTGCTTAAGGAATTTTTTTTCCTCTGGGATAAACTTCTTTGGCAATATATATATATATATATATATATATATATATATATATATATATATATATATATATATATATATATATATATATATATATATATCTTCTTAAATATGTTATCAAAATATGGATCATTGTGTGTCTGGAATGGAAATTCTTTAGAACTGCAACTCTCTGTGTGCTGACTTTACGTTTTCCTTTTTTAATAGAAGTTGTTACACCTTTGGGACTATGCAATATTTAGCTATATTTTTATTTGGCTTCTGATCTCTTCTGTTTTCATGATAGACCAAAATGGGAAGGAGGTGAATATGACGGTGACGATGATACACGGTTCGAGGCACTTCGCTTAGCAATGGAATTAGGAGCAGAATATGTTGATGTTGAGCTCCAGGTTGTTTTTTTGTTGCATTTTTATACCGTGCTCTGTACAAATAGATCAAAACCATGAGAATCAACCTTGGTGCTAGCATAAACAATCTCATAAGTTATAACTTATGATTTTTTTTTTGTGTTCCAATATGCAAGATTGGACATGATTACTCTCAATTGTAGATTTGACTGACACATATAGTAACACTTTTTTTTTAATTTGTGATGATATTAATTTGTCTAATCAATTGTTCTTTGCTGAAATGATGTTTTTATAACTATACTTAACTCATCTTCCTTGCCATGCCATGTTTTTGGAACATGTCTTGAATTTTTACTATCATTAATGTAAACCCTTGGTTTTTTGAATTATTACTTGGGTGAGTGATGCGACCTGATATGCATCAAAAGTTTTCTTTTAATTTTATTTACTAAAAAACAATTTTATTAGAATTTTTATGCCTTTATGTTCTTCTTAGGCTATTAATGCTGTTTTTGGCCATTTTCTGCATTACTATTGGTTTAGAACATTACCTAAATTGTGGGGGACATCCACAATCATATTCGGGTTGCTTTTGGATCATTCCATGTTTTTTGGATTTGTTTTCAGTATTTATTTAATTAAATAATAGGCTAACAAATTTCTGCAGTTCGTCGACAGTCGAGATTTAAGGTTCAATCCGATGACTAGATGAACATGACCCAGGTGCCGGATGGCATTGCAAGTCATTAGGCCCAAATATGGGCCTTTAAAAGGGCTAAGACGCATCATTTTCTCTCCTTGTCTTCCCTAAGCCGTACACACCATCCCCTTTCTTTTATCATATAGAAGTAGTGGACCCCACCCCCATATCTTTCTTTCACTGTACGGAACCCCAAACCGTCTCCTCTATCTCTCTCTTTCTCTGTCTTCATTCTCTCATTCCTTTCCTTATTTGCAATTCATCACCACCCTTGGTGACATTTGTACTTCGATACTAACCCTTTGTTGAAACCCTAGTCTCATAAAAGGGGAAAAACACACGTAAAGTTCAGATTTGATAAAATTAATTCCTCTTCGTGAGAGATTTGGGAGAGACTCTTGTCCCCCACACCTTCTTCATCGACCTCGCTTCGAGATGCCTTGATGCCGCTTCAAGAAGAGTTTTGGTTTCTTGATTCTGAAGGTTTCCTGCGATCTTGTCGACCAACCCTATTCCGTGAGAGGACTCTGTGACTACTCCTTGCATCCGCGGCAGGTCTCTTTCCAGGCTATTATCCTTCCTTTTGTTGTCTTTCCTTTATTATATCCGTTATCAGCCACCATCCATTCACTTCTTGCCATTACCCCTTCCTTATTTGTCCCTCCTTAGTATCGAGATAATTGTTACTTGATCACTGATCGATTGGTACCTTTGCTATCCATTTTAGCCAATATCTTATATTAAAATCTGAAGTGATTGGCCTCATCTTATTATAAATTCTGCTACTGCAATTATTTTATTGTATGCTGAAATTAAATATCTTGTGGGTAGACAGCTTAATTATTCTTATTGTAGTGCGGGACATTCCATGCCTATGTCAATGAGTTTCATGAACCATCTCCGGGTCATAAACATGACAATCTCCAGTCTCCCTCCCATCGGTATTTCTTATTTATTGAGAACCATGCGATGAGTGACTTTCTTCAATCCGACTTTTACTTGTGCATCCAAATTCACATGCCCATAATAAAATAAGTGACGATTCAAGTAAGCAACTGCGGCATGAAGATGACAATATAAGAATTTGCTCCATCTTTCATCAATGATTTTTATTTCTCACTTTCATCAGTGAAATATTCTTTCATAGCCTCCTTTACTATTGAATTGCGTAATAACTAATAAATGTATCATGAAGTAGATCCATTGCCATCCACCATTCATTGCACTCTAAAAAGAGGCTGCATTGCATGTGTAAGTTCTTTACCGTATTCCTAGAATGAAAATTCTTGTATCATGTTTTGTTCATCTAGCCCATCCCCATTTCTAAATTTTTCCATTCTTGTGATGCAACGCAATAGCGAACAAGTGAACAACCTATCCTTCCTTTAAAATGGATTCGAGACAAATAAATTGTGTAGCAACTCTAATTGCCCTGACCTTTTCAACTCATGACCCTTTGTGTGAACCCTCATCAAATAACCATGTTGATACTTATAGAGAAATTTAATAATCGTTCTCACCCTCTTAAGAGTTGGTGTGGTCTATTCAAGTCTATCAAAATCTTTGAACATTACATCGATACAATGAACTGCACAATTGATTGAAAAATTATTTATTAACTTTTCTTCGATCATATTTCATGCATGCTGCTACACGATAATTTCAGGCATCATCTGATAAAATTGTACCACATTCGCTTGACTATTTTTTCAATAAATATGGAAATGAAATTAAAGATGTATTGTGCATCCGTCTTATTCCCAATTGCGTCCAAAGATTTTAAGAAAACAACACCTGTAGGACACGCAGCTAGCAAGTTCAAATATGGCCGATTCTTCCTATCTGGCCATGTATCTAACATTAAAGTGCATCCCGATCTATTTGATTAATTCCATGTATACAGCAGTGTCATCCTTCAATTCTTGCTACAAATTCATTCTTTGCTATTTCACTACTTAGTACTTAGTGGCACAAGCTCTGGACCATTTTTTGCAGCGGCAGCAAGCGCTTCATGAAGTTTCAGACCTTAATAAATAAAAAGGAAAGTTATTGTAGACATCAAAATTTGTCTAAGCCCAATTGGCTCAAGATTTGGCTAAGTCTGGAAGTTGATCAAAATGCAAATTATACAAGTGGAAGGTGATCATCAAAGATATATATTTATTCTATAGGATTCTCAAAGAAAGCTTTCACCACCTTCGAGAAACGTATTATAAAAGTCAGTGAATTTTAATTTTGAAATAAGGTTATTCTGGGGGACGACAAAAAGGTCAAGTTGGTAGAGGACGTCTAGGTGGGAAACATAGCATTTAGCTCCCTATTCCTTGACTTGCATTCTCTTGTTCATGATAAAAGTGTCAATTTTCATTCCCATGCAACTTTCAGTGGATCTAAAACTCACTGGATATCTACTTTTAGGAGAATCCCTAATCATCACACAATTTAGTTGGAGGATCTGTCGAGTATCTTAGGTTCATTTTTCTTTAGGTTCTATTCATAGTTAACTCCGTTTATGGGGTTCTTAATCATGGGGATTCACCTTTACTAGCAGATCCTTTGAAAACCAAGATATTTGTGATAAGATTATGACAAACTAAAATCTAAAGAACAGAGGTTCCTCAGTTTATCCGATCTGTTATGTAATGTCCTATTACAATGCTTTTTCTCTTGAGATATATGGATATTCTACAAGAAGAAGCCTTATGTCAGTAGCAATCTGACTATCTTGCTCTCCCTTTGCTCTTCTTGGAGGAAGAGAAGGATTCCACCTGATAGATGGAGCTGTGGGATATTATTGCCACAATGATCGATTGGAGTATCTGGATCGAAAGGAACAAAAAATCTTTAACCAGAAATTCAATTCTATTTCAGAAACCATTATGGGGATATTCAATCTCCTTAAATGTTGGTCTACCTCCTTATCAGAAAATCTTAATTCGATGGTTACTTCCATCTTGTAATCTTAATTTCATAGGGGATTCTATCTGATTGTCCTCTTGCACTTTTTTTTTCACTCTACAAAAAATGTCGAGATCCACCCCCCCTCCCCCTTCTTTCTCCCCGGGTGAATTTATCATATTTTGTTATTTATTTGTTTGTCTAGGCGTTGCCTAGGCGCCACTTTGCCAAGCCAGACCATTACGCCTAGGCGCTGCCTAGCTCCCTTGACTGCATACAATTGAGTAGGCTACTATGCTATCTCTGACAACTAAACTGTAGAAATAGATTAACCCACTCATGTTGAAAAAGCAAAATGCCTGATTCACGCACTTGGTTGCTTTCAAAATTCGACTGAGTCATCCTTTGTTGTTTAGTGCACCACCAGATATTAATGGTAGCAGTTCCCTTGAACCTAACAGCAAATATTCTGGTATTCAAAATGTTTGTTTCACTAATTTTTTTTAAAATGCCAGATGCACCCACCTGGTCACTTTTTAAGCACTCAAACTTGTGCTTTGTATTTTAGTGATTTGCCAGACGAAAACAAAAGCAGTTTCCTTGTGCCAAACAAAAAGTAATGGGTCTAGGGTGACCTTTTAAAGGATACCTGGGTTCTTTCTTTGTGTCGACCAACTACTAAGAAAGCACAAAGTTGCACAGAAAAACTAGAATCCCAAGACTATTTATCAGGAAGAATTCTATGATTCCTAAAGCTGATAGTCATGTCTAGAAATAGGAAACCTCCATGTACAAATTCCCAATTGAGTTATTTGGTATTAGTTTATGCATCAAATATTTTCTCTCTACTCCATGTAGAAATTCCTGTGAGGTCCGTGAGGGATTTGGTGTTAGTTTATGCATCGAATATTCTATGTGTGTGTGTGCGACTGCGTGTGTTCAAGCCATCAGATGTTTTCTTTGATATGATATTAACTTACTATGGCGCTTCTTAATTGCAGGTTGCTCATGCATTTGTAAGCTTCATATCAGGAAGGAAACCAAAGAATTTTAAGCTCATTGTTTCATCTCATAACTATAAAAACACTCCCTCTAGTGAGGATCTTGGCAGCCTTGTGGCAAGAATACAAGCTGTTGGAGCTGATATAGTGAAGATTGCTACAACTGCTTTGGACATTGTCGATGTGGCACACATGTTTCAAGTGATTGTGCATTGCCAGGTAAGAAATAAATATATTATATCAGTTCTTAATTATGGAATACTCTCTCGTTTATAGCTTTTTAAAGTTTAGATGATACTTTTTGTGTCAGTGCAACAAACTTCTTTAGTCGTCACCATTATCCAGATATGTGCAACACACATGCTGGATTTGAGGCTTCAAAACCGTGAATGGGATCTTCGATTCATAATCACTTTGGCAAACACAGTTCCACTGTGACTTTCTCTAATCACGTTTTGGGATTGATTTTGTAGAGCAAAGAACTGTGAATCCATTAAAATGAGGACCGTGTTTGTCAATGAAAAAAGCTTGCTTATCAAAAGTATAGGAGTGCATTTTTAAAAGGTGTTGGAGTGTGAATACATGGTTCGAGGGTACTGTAGCATGACCATTACTCATTAGCCATTAGTAAATATGTGTCTTCCTGTACAAATGCGGTGCCCCATGTATGTGTGTGAATGTGTGAAAGTTTGCATGTGTGTTTATATAAGAGAGAGAGATCTTGATTTAGGTCAATTGTTGATGTAAGCTGATGTTGATCTTTCAGACTATCACATCTCTTGTTGTAGAGTATAGGTTTGAGAATTCGGGTTCGGACTGGAAAAAAAGGAACCAGTTCGGGTTCGGGTTCAAACGTTTCGGCCAAAAATAGAAAAAACCCCATAAATTAGGGTTTGATTTACCGGATTTGGGCCCGAATCAATATTTTCAGATCCAAGTCTTGTGATATATGAATAATGGCGTAACTAATAACTATATATATATAAGCCCTTCTAGCGGACCAGTTCGGTTTGGAACCCCCACAAACGAAGAGAATATTACTTCAACAACTCCAATTTTTTGATCTTGGACTTCTGATAATTATTGTTGATTTTCTCATTGTGGCTTCTCAACACTATAGTCGCTAGGATCTGTAAACGTTTGTAGAATTGTTGTCTTCATTTTCTGTGCGATGTAGTTATCTGTCTCTTGAACCTTCACCTTTTCGTCATCTGTTCTTTTAAGATTAATTGATCAAAGATTACAGGCACCTCATTGATTGAGTTGTCAGGATCCATAATTCATCAAGGCATTAGATATCTTTCCTTTGTTAGTCCATATCCACAACTTTCAACACAGGGTCCTCACGATTCTCCCCGGACTTCTCTTCAAATTTTTCTTCAGGCTTATCTTTGCCTTTATCCTCCTGCTCAACTTAAAGTTCCTCCATGGGCTCATCCTTGGACAACTCGATGTGTTCCTCGGTTTGTGTCGAACCCCTATAGGGATTTTATTTCGTTTTCTCTACGGGCTATTTTTTAGACATTCCACGAATATTTCTTTGGTCTCTTCATCGAAGCCAATCCACATTGGAGATTCCATTCGGGGATGATCAACAAAGCAAATTCTTTTGTCTTTGAAATTCCCTTTCAATGAATTCATGGGCTTTGTTTTTTCACGCACAACAAATTTGACGCTTCTTTCTCCTGCAAGGTCATTCTCCAGGCTTTGGGACACACCTTGAGAGGTTTACTTCTAGTTAGAGATCAGAACTTGAATCTCCTGCGTGAGCCGCCACTCTATTTATTTTTGCATATGTACCATGCCTATTTGTTGGGCTAGATTAACACGGCTTGTATGTGAATCCTTGGTATTTGTCTTCGTCTAGTAACTATCACCTCCACACGACTTCTTCTTGACAGAACGAGAGGCTAACCTCTCTTTGATACCAATTGAAGAAACTATGACCAAATTGATGTAGTTTTAACACCAATTGATGAAGAGATTCCTATGCTCGGATACCAAATTAATCACGGAACTTAGATCCAGTTGAGATCGGTTAATGCAAAAGCCAACTACAATAGAAATGAGAGAGGAAAGAGAGGGAATATCAAAATGAAATTACATGAAAATCAACAAACAATAAGCGCCGGAAATCAGAAATAATTATAATAGGAAACTGATTTACAAGTGTACAATCCTTCTCTATTTATGAGCTCCAGCGCATGGCTCTTAGAACGTTATTAGAAAACAAATACTATATTATAAGAACTACAAACTAATTGAAATAGGACACCTTATTCTTGGAACTGGAAACTAGTTAAATTGGACTCCTTAAATCACCACAGTCCACTTTTTATGATTTTATGTTGGTTTTATGGGAATATCAGAACATATAAGCTGTAAATTTCCAAAAAAATATAATGAGATCAATGTTGTCATGTCAAGTGCGGTGTTCGACCGCCCAACTCACAATGAGCTGGTTGCATGCGCGATGATATATCAATTGTGCGGTTGGCGGTTACACACCCCTGTTATGCTAAATTTAGGTTCTTTCTTCAACTTTATTTAGTTATTACTCATTAATAAGTTATACTTTTCAAACCTTATTTGGATTGCATAAAAAATATAAACTTTATTCAATATTAGAAGTTAAAATGTTTAAAGTTTTAAAATATGCATAAGTTAAAAATTTGCAATATAGGAATGTGACATAACGTCAACTCCCAATGAGCGTAGCTAGCATAGTCGTTTCGCACAACTGCTAATGTTATTTTTAGATTTCTGCACTATAGGACGTCTTTTAATATGGGTCATCTTTGCCGGTATATCATGCAGCTCCAATATTTATATCGCTCGTTATTTTTTAGGTGCATTTTCCTGTTGGTAATTTTTAAAAAGTTTTCTCTTCACGGTCTTTAATTTTGCTCAAAGAGACGAATCTTCAGCATTATTAACGTTCTACTGAATAGGGAAGAGAGAGAGAGAGAGAGAGAGAGAGAGAGAGATAGAGAGAGAGAGAGAGAGAGACAGAGTGTGTGTGTGTTTGTGTGTGGGGGGGCTTTAATTCCTTCTGAGTAGGAGGTGGGAGCTTCACTTCTTGTTGAGTAAGTCAAAACCTAACGATATGACCTTAGGGGATAAGTAGGGGGGGGGGGGGCTTTACTTCCTTCTGAGTAGGAGGTGGGAGCTTCACTTCTTGTTGAGTAAGTCAAAACCTTACGATATGACCTTAGGGGATAAGTAGGGGGGGGGGGGGGGGGGGGGGGGGGGCTTCACTTTCTACAGAGTAGGAGGAAGGAGATTTAGTTTTTGTTGAGTAAGGGGAATGATTGCTTTTGGACACACTTTTCGTCACTAACCTTGTTCTCATCAATCGCGTATGTTCTACCATTAGATCTGATTCTTGTTTTCAATCTTTGCCTTCTCATGTCTACTTATCCGATATTTTTTCGCAAAAAGTCTTCTCCACCAAGAAATGTGTGGAAAAGAGGAAAAGAAAAGAAACAAGGGCTTTAAATAGACTCAGGCCCGTTTAGCCATTTCTGGTTAAAAAAACACTTGAGATTTGACTAGTTCCATCGACACTGGACAACCTGTTGGGATTGGTACCCGCTGATTAATCATGGAAAAAGTGAAAAATGATTAGAAATATCAAGTAAGGTTTGTACTTTGTACACCTTTGGCTACATCACTCATCCGTGATAGGGCATTTGTAGACATTGAAATTTTCATAGTCGAAAGTGGCTAAAATTTCCAAGTCTATAGATCCTGAAAGACTCAAATACAAGACACCTAGACTAGCTCGGAAAAGAGAGCTAGCCGGCCCTAGCACCAAGGTCAATCAGCCCCAGTCGCAAGCAGGGTTTGCCGGCCCCAGTGACCAGACCGACCGGCCCTACTGACCAAACCGACTGACCTCAGTAATAGGTAGGGCCGGCCAACATGATGAAAGAGAAAGAAAGAAAGAAAGGAAAGAAAAGAAAAGAAAGGAAAGAAAGGAAAAAAAAGAAAGGTGGTAGCATGAATGTTTACCAAACATGGATCCATGCCGAAATGAATGATCCAACACTCAAAACACTAGACTAGATTACCATTGACCAAGTGCATAAATAGCTCAAGACAGAAATGGAAAGATTGAAACCAAGTCATAGTCCATAACCTATCCGAGAGAAAAATAAGAAATTAAATCCATATAGTTATGATGGGGGGATACAATAGACATTTTGGGAATAAAAGTCTTACCATAATGCCCCCCAACCACCTCCCACTTTGCCAATAAATAAAGAGGCAGGGGGAAGAGAAAGTGGTTCCAAGATCCAGAAAGGAAGCTTTGCCGAGAAGAAGGCAACGCTCCAATCCTTGGAGAACCAGACGCTTCGTGAGGTTTGTGCAAGCATATCTACTCGAGAGAATTCCTTCTTGAACACATATAAACCCTCTGCCAAGAAGCAAACACTTGCGTATCGATAAAGCTCCGCTCCGTCTACAAAGAAGAAAGCTCGGGGAAGGAAGATCCAGAAACGCTACACCCGTCTCCATCAAAAACCAAAGTCAAAGCAACACACGTCATAACCGATAAAGCACGAAGCCTGGAAGGATAAAGGCACTGCAAATCTCTCTCCTTCTATGTTCAAGAGTAGAACTAAGGCCAAAGCCAAATCAAAGCCGAAACCAATGCCAAAAGCCAAAGCCAAGAGCCAAAGCAAAGCAAAATCAAACCCAAACAAACTCGAAGAACCGAAGAAACGCACTAAGCACGGAAGGATCGAAGCACCACAAATCTCCGCTTTATGTCAAAACCTCCACACCCTTGCTAACCTCGGAAATAGGCAATCTATCCTAAATCTCAAAGAAGTCCAAGGTGATCAATGATTAGAGGACCAATGAGGGATTTTCCCGCAATATTTTGATATCTTTTCCAGCATTCGTCTCACCACACCGAGCCTGGATGCGGTTGTAATCTCATACGGTTCAAGCAATAAGACGACCTAACTTTTTATGCCTACAATGTGAATGTTAGATTTTGTGTTGTCGCACATTGTGATGCTATGATATCAGAGCAAAGCTTTGCCTTTGTCATGGCTTTTATGGATGTCCCAAACCCTTGCTCATAGGTCATCGCAGTGCAGGAATAACAAAACAAGTTTTTTCTTATTATCTTTCCTTGTATGCTGGCCATGTTCCATGTGTCTTTAGTGCTGTTGTTGCTCTATTGCCTTTTGTCATGGCTCGCTTTCCTTTCCTCTGTTTTTTCGTCTTCTCATTTCTCCCCTATTTGGCTGGCCATGGGCCATGTGACTTAAGTGCTATCGTTGCTCCATTGCAGGATGTGGGTACAAGTGCAAGAGGGCTTGTGTGCTGCATGCAGTAACTTGCACAGCAAAACCATGTGGCCCATGAATTGCTTGTGCACCATATAGCTAGCTCCAAGCCGAACCTATTGTTGTGGTAGCTTGTTTGTTTCAAGAAAAATAATAGCTCAGACATCCTCATGTGTAAAGAGATAAAAAATAGTGAGGGAGAAGCGAAAAATGATTCTAATATTTAGTTTTTTTTTGAAACAAATGCCAACGGCTAACAATTACGTTCATTTCATTTTGATTCAAAAAACAATTGACATCAAGGCCAAATTGTACCTCAACTTTAATTAGGTTATAGTGTTGAAATTTAGCCTTTTTTTAATTAAAGGTTATATTTTGGATATTTAATTTAACGGCAACCATAGACATGAATTTTGAGAAAAGTTTTGGATAGATTGGTTGTGAGAATTTAGTTTTATAGGTATTACTTGTGAATGATTCATTCATAATGGCTCCACTTTAGGCTGTAAAAGTTGTGCTATATCCATGGTTTTAAATGTCGTTTTCAGTGTGTATGTTGGTAGGCCAAAAAAAAAAAAAGAAAATTTTTGTTTTTCGGTAATTTGTCGGTGGAAAAATTGTAAAATGGAAAGACAAATTTCGATGGAAATATTTTGTTTTTGGGTCAAATTTCGGTGTTTTTCGATGGGAATTTATCGTTTTTCGGTCAGATTTCGATTTTGTTTGCTTGATATGATAAAGATAAAATATTTCAACAATATTTCAGGATAAAGATGACTGTAAAATATTGTTTATTATGAAAAAAAATCAAAATTGAGGAAAAATGTAATTTCTTACTGATAAAGATGAGCTTTGTTTTTTAAAAAAGATAAAAATTTTCAGTGAAATAGTTTGGAAAAAAGACATAATGTCGGATTTCGGTCAAATTTCGGTCATTTCGGCCGACATTTAGTTATGTCGTAAGGAAATTTGGTACTATTAAAAATTCGGTCAATTTCTATGTAGGTCCCTTGAAAAAAGGCATATTTCGGTGATTTCGTAGGAAATTTGTTGACATTTGATTCCATGGCTATATCAGAGAGAGTAATTTGTGATTGATACTCGAATGCATTATTCATAAGTCTTACAGCACTCATGATTTATCTATTTTGTGACTTCTGTTTACCTTTTAGTTTCTTTAAATGAATACATCATCCTTGTGTTTCTTTTGATTGCTAGATTGCTTGCATGATATTTGTCTCATAAGTTAACCCGGATCATCTCTTATCTCTCATTCATAATAAATTCATACTACTTCAAAAAATCTTGTGGCTACTATGATTTCTTATTGTATTCACTTTATTGGCCTAAGGGGTTTTCAAGAATTTCTATTGCATCACACCTATTTAATCGTTTCGTATTTGACTCAAGGGAAGGAACGGCAGGTTCCAATTATAGGATTGGTTATGAATGACAGAGGCATGATCTCCCGGTTACTTTGCCCCAAGTATGGTGGATTTCTAACTTTTTGTACGCTAGAGGAGGGAAAAGAGTCGGCTCCTGGACAACCAACTATTTCAGAGTTATTGAATGTGTACAACATCAGACAGCTACGACCAGATACAAAAATATTTGGTCTTATTGGAAAGCCAATAGGCTACAGCAAAAGCCCTATTTTGCACAATGCATTGTTTAAGTCGGTTGGTTTTAATGTGGTTTATGTGCCTTTTTTGGTTGATGACCTTGCTAATTTTCTCAACGCCTACTCATCTCCGGATTTTGTTGGGTTCAGGTATGACTTGTTCTTATAAGAATTTACATTTATAATTTGTGATACATCATGATTCTCTTTTATCTTGACATGTTCTTGCGATGGTTTATATAGTTTGTCTTTACTTTGATATGCCATCTTGAAGTTGAAAAATTAGTTCAGGAAAAGGGATTTAGTGGTATCCTAGTAGAGTATTCCCCTGAGTGAGTGGATTGTCCTCTTCCATGACCTATATATTACTTTTCTTTGCTATACATTCTCTAACAGATTGTGGGTTTGGAACCTGTATGCCATATTCTCTAATGGGATGTAGGTCTCATGTTCTCTATCACTGAGGCAACTATTATTTGTAAATAATTCTTGTTGCATATGAGCAATTTGCATATCCTTGTAGACTTGTCTTGTTTGCAAGGCACAACCGCACAACACCTTAGATACTTTATAATTTGCCGGCTAATATTTTTAATCCCACCCTATTCCCTTAATTTGACTCTCCAGAATCCACATTGCCCTCCTTAAATACCTGAGTGTATAAAAGCATAGTTTTAGGTCTTTCCAAAACACTACTCACTTATCGTCATTTATAATTTTCTTCTGAATTGATATTATTTGCTCATAGGAGGAGAAGTTCTTTTATTTCATTTATTCTTTTATTTCAGAAATTTCTAGACGAGCAATACAGTAGATCCATTAAAGTTTTTCGTATGTTCAAGGGTTGTACTATTTCTCACTTTGGACCGTTGCGTTTCTTGGGTTGTTTTTTGAGTGGGCAATGACATTATCAATGAAGTCAGTATTTTATTTGCAAATGATCTATCATAAAGCTATGTGAATTTTCTAAAAAGAATCTCCATGGAAACATTCTAGTGTAGATTATTTTTTATTTTGTTTGGATGATTGATGATTTCTTTTTTTTTGAGATATCCATATAGTGGGCAAGGATTCAAAAAATCAAAATATTTCATGAAATATATATATATTTTTTTTTTTTTGAGTCCCCGATAAGAAATATCACAAAATCTCCAACGGTCGAAAAACTCCACGATATTTCGCAATATATGGAAATAAGGGTAAGTATGTGGCTCTTTTACAACTCATGAGTAGATAAAAAAAAATAGTCAGCCCAAGGTCGCGAAGGCTACTAATGGAAATAAGGTTTATGTAAAGCTGAGGAGCATGCAGAACAAAAGATAAGGAAAGACTGCCTGTAGGATCTGAGCTGGCGGTGGTGGACCCAATCTACAAGATGGCCACAAGTGAACAAACTGTAGTGTGGATTTGTGGGATGCGAGAGGTTGGCAAACAAGTGGTGAGAACATAGTAGTCAGGGGTTGTGTGGTGGAAGGCTCCAGAATCCATGATCCAAGGGGAAATAGAATTTGAAGTGGCAAAAAGGTAAAGGGGCCTGAGGAGAGCTACAAAAATTGCTCAAGTCGCTAGAGACGGTCTGAGGGAGGAGCAACAATGTCCTGGATAATTAAGACGTCGGCAACAACTGCAGTAAGACGAACAGGGCGGTTGAGACCCCTCGGTCCGTGACACTGCTCTGGATGGAGCATCTAACAAGAGTCGACCAGGTGTCCCTGCTTCTGGCAGTGAGTGCACAGAAGCCGAGGATGAGCGACACCAATAAGACGAGGAGAAGTTGTGGCGAGAACATCCCGGGGAGGAGTTGCGACGAGAACACCCTCGAAACTAGGGTACAGAGGGACTCGGCGACAACCATAGTGCGCAGGCGGGTCTCCATGTGACAACACTCGGATCTCGATGAGGCATAGAGACGAGCGAATCTGGACTGGGCATGCCTTAAGTGTATCTGGGGGATGCCCTCAGTACCAGGGGTGCCCTGATGTGCAGTAGTGCTCTGCAGGTTCCAGATCTTGGTGCAGGGGTTCCAGACCTAGGACGCAGGTTCCAGATCTAGGCTGCGGGTGCCAGATGCCTCATCTTTTTCACAATCCAGAGGATGGTGGTGCTGACTGGATCATGAGTATTCGCGCGGTAGATGCATGAGGGAGAGGCATAGATCGGTTTCGACAGCACTGGATCATGGCTGGATCACGCCGGAGTAAAGGAGGGACTTGAGACGAGAAAAGAGCGTAGTGGCTAGTGCTCGAGATCTCGGAGGAGGGTCGGTGGGCAGTTGGGAGCACAAAAAGGACCAGAGGAGGGATCCAACTGGATCTGCGGCGCGGACTGGAGGAGGGCAGAGGAAGAGAGCCGCATTGGAGGAAATGGTTGTGTGTGAGACTCGCGAGGATCTCACACGGGAGAGAGACCGTCATCGCACACCCGAGCTTCATGGAGAAGGCTGCTGGGGTCGAGATCGAGATAGCATGGAACTGTAAGAGGTGAGAGGAGGCCGATGGATTTGAGTTAGCAGAGGATAGCACAAAGGGAGCACCGACAAATCTGAGTCTGGATTTTTCCAAGCGCCAACAGATCTAGATCTGGCCAGAAATCGGTGGGAGAGCATCCAGTGGAGGGTCGTGCGGGAGCGGGAGGAGATGCCGGAGAGAAGGGAGCTGACGTGCATGGGTCGATCACGGATCGAAGACTGTACCTCTGATACCATGTCACCAATAACCCTAGGAGAGAGATGGAGGCTAAGGTTTTGGGAGAAAATGAATACTCTCATCAGGGCCAAGGGGCCAATATATATAGGTGTCCTCATGTGAGGCTTATGTACAAGGGAAAGATGTATATACGACTATACATATGACTAACAATATACAACTATATACATAAGACTACACTCACCTCATTGTATATATACATTTTGCTAGTTCCTTTATAAAGTGAGGTTCGTTTGCTCCACTATGTTTCATGATATCAGAGCACATTTTCTCAGTGTCGTACTATCGTTCTTCTCAATGTTGATGACATGATCACCACTGGTGATGATTATTACACTAAAATTCTCAATGTTGATGACATGATCACCACTGTTGATGACATGATCGACAGCTTGAGATGAAGGATCTTGGCCCCTGCACTACTTCTTAGGTCTTATGGTGTCTTTTTCTTCTCATTACTACTTGATCTCGCAGCATAAGTATATCGTCGACCTACCCAGCCATGCCTCCCTCTGCGACTTTGGACCGCTGATACCCTGATAAAGCATCACATGAAGCCTCATCCTACAGATGTCGAGCTTGTTCCGGATGCTAATTCCAAACACAAGATTGTCAGCTTATTGGAGACGTATACTTCACATCTCTTGTCCAGACATTGCATATGTTGTGCACACTCTCAGTCAGTTCGTCAGTGCTCCCTACTTTGTTCATTGTCGCTCTTACGAGTGCTTCTATCCATACGCGATACTGTCGCTCGCTTGCTTTTCATGTCCTATGCCTCTTCCTTAGAGCTTTGGGCACTTATTTCTGCTGATTGGACACACAATCTCATAAATCGTTGATCAACTTTTGCATTTTTCTTGAAACTCTCAAATATCCTAGCAAAGTAGGAAGCAAGTTGTCGTCTCTAGTTTTTGTACTGATGTGGAGTATCACACTATGATTGACACCTCTGCTAGGATTGTTTGGCTTCGACGTCTTCTTCACAAAGTGGGCGTTGAGTTTGCCTCTCCTACTCCTCTCTATTGTGACTAGAGTGCTATTCATTTTTTTAGCAATCCGGTCTTTCACGAGTGAACGAAGCATATTGAGATCCTTTCGTTCGTCATCACTCTCTTTCTTGCACTATCTCCTTGCCTTGCGTGTCATTCGATACCCAGCTTGTGGATCTGTTCACGAAGTCGTATTTTTTCCCGCTTTTAGTTCCTAGTTGGCAGATTTTTATGAACCATCGGGAGTTTTGCAGGTAGGCAATGGGTGGGGTTGGGTTATAGGATGTACAATCATATATACTCATATAGGCTCTTCGTTTTCTCTGTGTGGTATGCTCACCATGTTGGTGACCACACTAATCTCATTTTATATATACCTTGGGCTAGTGCCCTAACAAAGTGAGGTTCACTTGCTCCATTATGTTTCATACAACATACAATTTAAGAGAAACATGTGACTTATCCCTCTTTCTCTCTCCATCTATGGATCCTTGGGGATGTTTCGGGAGAAAAGTTATTGGAAGGTTATTGCAATGACAACGGAAACAAAATTGACAACAAAGCCTATTCCATGGTATGAGATTGGTTATGGAGCAAACTCTAGATTTAGAAGGCTCTATAAAAAAGCAATGAGCAGAATTTAGAACTATCAGCTTCACACCAACCCTCTCAAAGTTGGCAAGTAAGGGGAGGGAACTAAAAAGTTAACAAACAAATGATATATGTTAATTCTCGAATATCACTTTATAGTGAAGATTATCTATTTAGGGATGGGAAACATTCATAGTTGAAGGTTATGATATTAGGGAAATTCTATTTTTGGTAATTCTCTTGCTGATTTTATTACATGTGGTACCTCCAATGGCTAGGCCTGCAAAATGTTCTGCGTCTTGTCTGCCATCTCTCTTTTACTTTTAAAAAAATAAAATTAATTTGACTATATGCACTTGCTACATGTACCAAAATGCTAACCATTTTTAAGGTCAGTCTACCGATTTCCTTATCAAGCTAAACCCTTTATTTACTACTACTTTCTACAGTCAGTTCAACATGCACACCACGATCTTCCAATTTATCCAGTTTTAAATTTATCAGAGAACTGATATTTGTTGACTTTTTGTTTGTTGGTATCATGCCGTTCTTATTAGTAATGGTAAGCTCGATCTGTACTTTTTTCCTTAAATGAATACATCAACCTTTTTTACTTGGCTTACAGTTGTGGAATTCCTCACAAGGAGGCTGCAGTTAAATGCTGTGATGAGGTTGATCCAGTTGCTAAGGTAACTGATAGCATCTCCCACTTGTGGTATTCTTTCACCGTCTGATGCAAGATTTGGGAGCACTACTTGAAGGTTAATGTCCTACCTCTTCATAGCTTTGATATTTTGTATTTTAACTGTATTCTTCCAGGCTATAGGAGCTGTCAATACAATTATTAGGAGACCAACAGATGGAAAACTAATTGGTTACAACACTGACTACATTGGTGCAATTTCTGCTATTGAGGACCGTTTAAGAGGTGTTTAACATAACCACTTGCTTATTACATGTTGTCTATGATGCAGATAAAATGATGGGACTATTTGAGCCTTCTAGCATGATCTGATATTTTGGTGTTAAGCAGGATCACAAGGGAAGGATGTAACTGTGTCACCTCTGGCGGGAAAATATTTTGTTGTCATAGGTGCTGGCGGTGCTGGCAAAGCACTTGCTTATGGCGCGAAGGAAAAGGGTGCAAACGTTTTGATTGCCGATCTTATTTACAGTAATTTTTCTTATTTTGTTAATATTCGATTTTGAGCTGCCTTCATTCTTTGCAAGCTTTGTAGACCATATAATAGTATGATAATAACAAGAAGAAACTACATATTTCTAAAGGGCAGTATACTGTATCTAGACCACCATACACAATTCCCATGGACACTGATGTCTTGTCAACTCGGTTCTCTATGATTCACTGGTCATGCATAATGGACAATTCATTCTAATCTTTCTGAATCAGTGATACAGTCCTTGATGCTAGCTAATTGCCTTGCATTTGTTGAAATAGTTTCTGTTTAGATCTATTCAAAGTGGAAAAGTTAATAATTTTAAATGCTTTGTTTAGTATCTAATCGCAAATTGATAAGGGGCAAGTAGTTAATTGGTTTATATTGTTTTCTTTTTTTGAGTAGTAAATAAAATTGTGTTTACATGTCAAGTCTGTACTCAGGGTGAGTAAGCATTAGACACAAGGCTCAAAACAAGTAGAGCTCAACTCACTAGCACATCAAATGTTGCACATGAAGTATCCCATAGGCCAACGCTCTTTTAGTCTCCTAGCTGAGGTAGCAGTCACCTGAACACATCCGGCACCACTAAGTTGGGTTACCCTGTATCCTCCTCCATCGGAGCATCAGTGAGTTCCAAAAGATCTGCCTCTTCATGATCAGTATCTGAATCGAACTCAACCTCATCATTGCCTAATTCCTCGTCACTCGGATTATCCAATCAAAACAAGCACTTTTTTAAGCGCAATGCGATCAATGCTTCATGATCTTTCCTACTCCAAAAGTCACCGACGTCCTCCTCTCCCACCTCCACTCCAGTCTTCCTAATAATCATCTGATTCTCCTTGGCCTGTAAGAGTGTATAGTACTTTCTATTTGTCACAGGTTCTGTTTCTAGACATTGGTGCCAAATGCCACATCTGTGCTTGCGGAGAATGATCCATGATCCCGCTTTCCTTGTCTAGCGGACCATGTTGCTGTCATGTGTGCAGGCCTACCTTCCCACCTCAGTCTAAGACAACCGGTCTGAAAATTTGGGCCCGCTTCATGCATGGGCCAAGTGGCGCATACGTTGGTCCCACGGGCCAAACGTTACAAACATATCAGTTCTTAAGCCAATAAGTGATAAATTATGTTGGCTTGAAGGTTATTTAAAAGGGCCGAATCCCTGAAAACTAATGCTCACAAAATCCCAGAGAATCAATGATTAGGAGACAAGGGCTTCCTCTGTTCCGGGCTTTATGGCAAAAAAATTTTCTCTCCTGTTTCCTGGCTAACAATAGTACTTATGATTCAATTTCTTGTCTCTTTTGTTTTCTAGCCAAATCCCCTGAAACCTGAAATTCAAAAAATCCCATAGAATCTATGTTAAGAGCGAAGAATCTATGTCAAGAGGCGAAGGATTCCTCTGTTCTAGGCTTTCTGGCACACATTTTTCTTCTCTTGTTTTCTAGCAAATAACAATACTTTCTGATGCAGGACGCCGACCAGCCCGAGCCGCGACCCGATGCCAGCTGGAAGCGCCATCTGTGGGAGGACGGTTGAGATCGTCATCCGAGTAGATCGTGGGCCGTAGTTTATTTTGCTGTTAAATTATTTAATTTCGGATGGATAATTAGTCGCTGTTAATTCTGCTAGTTCGGTTATGATTTGGATTTAGTTTGTTAAGTAGTTGTTATCTGATGTAAGGCTATTTAAAGCCAAGTAAACATGATTCTAAGTAGTGAATGAAGAAAAGAGTTTCGTATGGTATTTCCTGTGATGGGATCCTTTCTCTCTCACCTTTGTTTTCCCTGCGTGAGAAACGCGAGCCACCCCTTCTCCTCCCGTGCGTGAAGCACCACCAGATCTCCCCTTCTCCATCTCTTCCCCGTTCGGTGTTCGCTGCGACACTGACCCGAACCACAGCCCACTGCAGATCCGCCCGGCCGGATCCTCTCCACCGACCCCGCCGCGTCAAGTCCTCATCCCGACCGGTGCCGCCCGACCCTGCCGTGTCGCGCCGTCGTCCTGATCCGCCCGCCCGACTCGCCCCCTGCCGCCGCTCAGCCTCGCCGGTGCCGCTCCGACCTGCTGTCCGACGCCAGCCCCGCCGCCCGTCGCTGTCTTGCCCGGGCTCAAACCGGAGCTTGAGCCGTTTGTTGCCCTCCCTGTTCGGCTGAAAGAGAGAAGAGCCGAGAGAAAGAAAAGAGAAGAGAGAGAGAGGGTAGTGGAGATAAAGAGAGAGGACAGTCACGGGCTCCCGTGACCCCTTGATCCTCTTTCCTGCAGGAATCCCGTCAGAAATCTGATGTTTGCTGTGCTGTGCTTGGGATTAAATAAGAGAAAGCCCACCAGTTCTCTGTTCTGTCTTCATTGGAGTTGGTAAAACAACCCAACAGTACCTGTATTGCAGTCAACCCATGTGCTGTTCTCTTGTGGGCTTTGGAGAGGAGCTCAAAAGTTCAGATGATATGAATCTCTTATAACTGCACTTGAGTATTGAAGGCAGCCCCTTACTCTTCATCTAGAAATCCGAGAGCCACCCCCACAGAGCCGATTGATTGAGCTGACTTCTGCAAGCCAAAATCAGGTGCACTCGTTCCAAAAACTCATGATAGGCAAATCCCTGTTCTTTGAAAATTACATTTCAGCCTGTCCTATTATTATCATTAATCAATATTGTTAACATAGAATTCCCTGCTCTTTGATACAATTGCGATTGCTGGTTTACAAATAGACCCCTGGATATTACATGAGCCTGTGCCTTTTTGAAACATACACCTGTTGAGCCTGTTTAATCGTTGAAACCCTGTTACAGTGCAAATTAGATTGCTAATTAAGATCTGGTATTTCCTGTCCAACTTTGGAGGTCTTCACCCCGAACGATCCCCGGTCTTGTTATTTGGGAAAACCGTGACGGTTCCCCATCAAATTGGTATCAGAGCATAGGTTGGATAGGAAGCCTTCCATTGCATGCAAACCCGTAGCGGTAAAACCTATTCCATCACAATGGACCATAGTGAACAGATATTGAAGGCCTTAGCTGACCTTAGGGCCGATATGACTGCTAGAGTAGATGGGATAGAGGCCCGCCTGAACACCCGACTCGACCGGGTAGAGACCTCTATCCATACCGACAACGAGTCTTATGTGGATGGAGTCGATCGAGAGCGTGGTAGGCGCAACGAGCCCCGACCACAATTCAACCGTCCGGCGCGTGAAACCCCTGATGAGCGCGCTATGCGCAGTATCAAACTGGACGCCCCTAGTTTTGATGGTCGTTTGGATCCGACCATGTTTTCAGACTGGATGGCAGACATGGACCACTATTTCCAGTGGTACAACATGTCAGATGCCCAGAGAATCCGGTTTGCCAGAATGAAACTAATCGGTGCTGCCAAACTCTACTGGCATAACACCGAAAGGGCATTGGCCAGGAACCGCCAACCTCCCATCGAGTTATGGGAGGAGATGAAGGAGAAATTGTCTGAGAAGTATCTCCCTACCTCGTACCGACCCCGTCTTATAGACCAGTGGCAAAAGATATCTCAGGGTACCAAGTCGGTTTCTGACTATATCACACGTTTTGATGATTATCTAATGCGATGTGATGTACAAGAAGAACCCGAGATGACTTTATCCCGCTTTAGGTTAGGTTTGAGGGAGGAGTTCCAGAAGGAGCTGCACTTGCGCGATGTTGTGTCCTTAGAGCATGCCTACCAAGTCGCGCAGGATCTAGAGTTGTACCACAAACCATCCACTTACAAGCGAGCTGAGCCTCAGGATTACCCCGTTAGGAGTCAACCGTCAAAAGCCCCTGAGTCAACCCCGAGTCGGGAAGACAAAGGCAAAGGAATTTTGGGCGAGCCTCCCAAAGGACCCCTAGGTAAAGGGCAGTGTTACCGCTGTCAGGGGTTTGGCCACTTTGCCCACCAATGCCCATCGAAGGCACCTCCTAAAACTTTAATGGTTAAGTCAGGTGAGGGGCAATGTGAGGATGACCTGGAAGAAGAAGTCTATGTCCCTGACTTTGATGACTGTGAGGAACTTGATGCGGGATGCGATAGGTTAGGTTGCATTGTCACGGCCACCATATCACAAGACTGTGAACCTCTGAGGACGACTAGTGTTGGTCACTCACCTTGGCTAAGGAACAATACCTTTGCCTCTTGGTGCACCGTGTCCGGAAAGTTAGGAGTCCTACATATCGATAGTGGTAGCTCGGAAAATTATGTGGCTCGTTCGCATGTCGAGGAAAACCATTTGGTCATAGAGACACTCGCCAAACCTTGGCGTACTGGTTGGGTGACAAGCGGTCCCACGCTTGGTGTCACCGCGCGATGTCGTGTCCGACTCGCCGTGGATGGTTACTTTGACAAGATTTGGTGTTACGTCCTTGATATGGACTGTTGTCATGTCCTATTGGGGAGGCCATGGGAGTATGACAACAGTACCATCCACGATGGGAGGAACAATACCTACACCTTTATGAAAAACGACGAGGAAATCACTCTGTATTCCCAAAAGGAGGTACCACAATCTCTGAAAGAGTTTGCGCAGTGGCAAGATGACCTATACAAGCGCATAGATCATAGGATTAAGAGGGGGTTGGAAGTTGAATCTTCCCAAAGTACAAGGTTGGGTAGGTTGTCTGAGGTTGTAAGTGACCCCGTTTTTGGTCGGTGGGTATACCACGGTCCCAATATGAGTTTTCTGTTTGCACTGACAGGTCCAGCAATCTCACCCCCAAAACCCAATATTATGATCGAACAGCCTGATCCAATTACCCCCTGTCCTTGGTACCCTATTGAGCCCACATTGCCTATTGTTGCACGAGTTTGGATACAGGTGTACTTCTTTGCAGGTGAGCAAGTTGGAAGCATAGTGACCGGCAGCTGGTTACCATATTTTAATCACTGGCAGGATCGTCCGAATTCGCGAGTGTTAAAGTTTCTCCGGGACGCTGCTCAGTACACGGTTCAAGCTCTTCAGAGGATAGATGACGTCTCCTACATTCTTACTCGACGGAGTCGAGTTCTCGTCACCCCGGGAGAGCTGATGCAGGACGCCGACCAGCCCGAGCCGCGACCCGATGCCAGCTGGAAGCGCCATCTGTGGGAGGACGGTTGAGATCGTCATCCGAGTAGATCGTGGGCCGTAGTTTATTTTGCTGTTAAATTATTTAATTTCGGATGGATAATTAGTCGCTGTTAATTCTGCTAGTTCGGTTATGATTTGGATTTAGTTTGTTAAGTAGTTGTTATCTGATGTAAGGCTATTTAAAGCCAAGTAAACATGATTCTAAGTAGTGAATGAAGAAAAGAGTTTCGTATGGTATTTCCTGTGATGGGATCCTTTCTCTCTCACCTTTGTTTTCCCTGCGTGAGAAACGCGAGCCACCCCTTCTCCTCCCGTGCGTGAAGCACCACCAGATCTCCCCTTCTCCATCTCTTCCCCGTTCGGTGTTCGCTGCGACACTGACCCGAACCACAGCCCACTGCAGATCCGCCCGGCCGGATCCTCTCCACCGACCCCGCCGCGTCAAGTCCTCATCCCGACCGGTGCCGCCCGACCCTGCCGTGTCGCGCCGTCGTCCTGATCCGCCCGCCCGACTCGCCCCCTGCCGCCGCTCAGCCTCGCCGGTGCCGCTCCGACCTGCTGTCCGACGCCAGCCCCGCCGCCCGTCGCTGTCTTGCCCGGGCTCAAACCGGAGCTTGAGCCGTTTGTTGCCCTCCCTGTTCGGCTGAAAGAGAGAAGAGCCGAGAGAAAGAAAAGAGAAGAGAGAGAGAGGGTAGTGGAGATAAAGAGAGAGGACAGTCACGGGCTCCCGTGACCCCTTGATCCTCTTTCCTGCAGGAATCCCGTCAGAAATCTGATGTTTGCTGTGCTGTGCTTGGGATTAAATAAGAGAAAGCCCACCAGTTCTCTGTTCTGTCTTCATTGGAGTTGGTAAAACAACCCAACAGTACCTGTATTGCAGTCAACCCATGTGCTGTTCTCTTGTGGGCTTTGGAGAGGAGCTCAAAAGTTCAGATGATATGAATCTCTTATAACTGCACTTGAGTATTGAAGGCAGCCCCTTACTCTTCATCTAGAAATCCGAGAGCCACCCCCACAGAGCCGATTGATTGAGCTGACTTCTGCAAGCCAAAATCAGGTGCACTCGTTCCAAAAACTCATGATAGGCAAATCCCTGTTCTTTGAAAATTACATTTCAGCCTGTCCTATTATTATCATTAATCAATATTGTTAACATAGAATTCCCTGCTCTTTGATACAATTGCGATTGCTGGTTTACAAATAGACCCCTGGATATTACATGAGCCTGTGCCTTTTTGAAACATACACCTGTTGAGCCTGTTTAATCGTTGAAACCCTGTTACAGTGCAAATTAGATTGCTAATTAAGATCTGGTATTTCCTGTCCAACTTTGGAGGTCTTCACCCCGAACGATCCCCGGTCTTGTTATTTGGGAAAACCGTGACGGTTCCCCATCACTTTCTTTTCACATGCCGGGTCATCTTCTTATTGAGTGCACGTTTCTGGCAAAGGAACCAGCTGGTGTCCGGGTTGTTGTAACTTGGGAATACCATCATTAGTAGCCCTTGTACAAACAACATGAGAGTGTTCTTATTTCTTAGGCAATGAATACACGTCAAAACCCAAGCCAACCACATACTATACTCTTTTAGTTGGTTCATTATTGTTGAATGCTATTAAGTTTGCCAAATTTGTCAACATTTTCGTTTGTTTAAAAATACTGTTGTTCTTTCAAAGAATCTTATTTCTCCTCCGAAACTAATTGTTACTAGATTCAAGTATGACTATTTTGTATGCAATCATCCATAACTATGAACTACAATCTAAGAACATTGTAGATGTGATAATCGCATATACCATTCTGTAGAATTAAATTAATAGAATTACTTCCTTTGGATAATTAAATTAAATTATCATCACCCTTATAGCCCCTAATAAGAATACGAAGAGTGCCACACCTAGAAGCATTTGGCAGGGAAGGAATTAGAAGAAATGCAAATGCAGATGGAATATTGGCTTGCCATACTGGGATTAATCTCTAGAATCCTTGGTACTTGCACCAAGTATATGTTAGATGCTGCTAGATTGACCTGTTATTATATTATCTATCCATCAGTTTGCAATTGTGAATGGCGAACACAGAGCATCCCTTTTTAGTACTACTAGGTCTTGTGTTCAGTTGATAAACTGCCTCCATCCTCGTCTGAGTTTGGTATACCCTTGGGTACTGATCAGGAAAATTGATCGCTTAGCATTAGGGTGATTTACTTCACTGACAAAGACAGAGGAGGAGGAGGAGCGAGGGGCGGGGGGAGGGGGGGGATCCAGCAAGACAAGAATCCTGCTTTCCTCAATTAATCCGATGAGTAAGCTAAAAGCCTAGAATATACATGAAAAAACAAATTAAAAAGCATTTGATTGTTAAGGATAAGATCTCGTCGTCGTGAGATGGAGATTGACTTGATTTTCGGCAGTGACAAGGAAGAAAATTCACTTTTGATTTCCAAATTTCTTATTGAATACTATTTTTTTATAGATTACATTTTTTCCACAATCTTACTTATTCCCCAAAAACTAATTATTAAAAAATAGGTATGTATAATATTCATTTTATCTGCAATTATCCACAACTACGGCCGACAAGATTATCTGGGCAATTTTTTATTTGAACACATCTGTTCATATTTGGTCAGGATTCTTCCTGAAAATTTTAGTTCTGATATCTATAAATATTCTTTTCATTGCAAAACAAAATGTTTCAACTTAGTTGTACAGAATTTTTGATTGGCAAAGCAAAATATACAACCAAAACAGACTTGATTCATTTTCAGTCATTCTTGATTGTGCTACATCTCTAATGCATTAATTTTTTTATTTAGCTTAATTGTTGTTAAACCATATTTTGAAGGGTTTCAGAAGTTCGGCCAGTTTAGGGAATACTTTGTACTGTGCCAGCAGATTTGTTTTCCAGCCAATTTCTATTACTTTCAAGGGTAAATTATGCATGGACCCCCTGTAGTTTGACTGATTCTCACTTACACCCCCTCATGTTTAAAACCCTACAAATGCCTCCCTATAGTTTGAAAAATACATCACTTGTTCCCCCCCAGAGGGGATCTATGTGTATGGTTTTTCAAACTATAGGGGGACATTTGTCGGGTTTTAAACATGAGGAGGTGTAAGTGAGAATCAGTCAAACTACAGGGGGTATATGTGTAATTTACCCTACTTTGAACCTCAACATTTTGGTTTTCAGCCAGCTGAAACCATGAGTCAGATTCTATTGCAATCTTTTCTTTCATTCCGTGTGGAAGTAACATTGTCCTATGCTCAAATTCATTAAATAGGATGTATGTTTTCTTTAATTGATTTAGACATTGACTTTTGGGTTCTAGGTAAATTATCTCTACAAGCTCATAGTTCATTGTTACCTCAACTTGGTAGGAAAATTTGGTTCCATTTTTGAGGAATCATGATTTCATTGGTTGTTGCACGTCTTGAAATCTCTGTAATCTTTTGACTGATAGGTCGAGCGAGAGACCTTGCGGACTCAGTTGGAGGAGACACGTTATCCCTTGCTGACTTGGAACAGTTTCATTCGGAGGAGGGGGCAATTCTTGCAAATGCAACATTTGTAGGAATGGATCCAAACATTCATGAGACTCCTTTGCCCAAGGTATGTGACCACATCTATAGGAATGCATCCAAACATTCATGCGAACCCTTTGTCCATGGTACGTGATTTTGCATTGCTTTACGGCTATTACTTTTATCTCACATCATCATTCTTCTCAAAATATCTCCAACAAATTATTAGAAAAAGAGAGGAAATTGAGATCAATATTACACAACGATGAAGACACTGCGTTATCGTTGACTATATATTGGCGTATAGTCATTCAAAATAGAAAACAGTGTCAAATGATATATTTATTTTTTTTGGTGTAATTTCAGTTCAAATATAGGAATCTGGTGAAGGCCCAGAGATACACCTATCCCATTCTTACTAGGTCATGTGACATTCCTTTAGATGCAGTAACTTTCCGATAATTAAATGTCTCGATAGTGTCTTTCCTATGGGATGAAATAATCATTACTTAGTCCTAGTATGAAACCCCGGTTATGCCCAGGACTGCCAATGCTCTACAATTTAAGATGTTATCAGAACTGAGGATTGAGCAAGAACAAATCAGAGTTTGGTAGAGAGAGCACTTTGAGGAAGAAGAGGCTGTGCAAAAGCCAAGAGCCTCCATTGTAGGGTGGGCTACTATTGGATTTAAAGGTTCAGGATTTGGAGTTTGCAGAAAGAAAGCGCCCGAGCTGGAGATTCCCTTTCTGTTCACCATGGAAGACAAGCACCTTCCAATTCCTAAATTTATTCACAACAACTGCCCCCACACCACCTCTTCCATCTCTCCTCCACCCGTTCTCTCTCTCTCTCTAACCCCCGTGCCCCCAATTACTGTTCATATGTACCCTAACATGAACAATAGAAATGGACACTGTTACTGTTCATATGGACAGTAATACCATCAATCCTCTTTATGTAGTAGGGATTCCAAAGCTGGGAGAAGAGGGATACCATTGGCGGTGGCGAGATGGGGGGGATTAGAAGCTTTGCAGACGATGGATTCGTTTGGACGGATCACAATGAACAGCACCGTGAGGTTGGCGACGACAACTTGGAGTCGAGGGGACAATGGAATAATTTGGTTAGAGGAGGTAAAAGGACAGGATTGCCCCAAGGACAATGGACAGATGGACATATCTACTGTCCAGATAAACAGTAATGTAAATAGTAGTTTGATCAATTCTCTTAGAAGAGTAGCATAGATGATGCTTTGCTTTTTGGATTTTTTGGTTGGTCAGTCCATTATTTTGTATCATCATTGTTGTTATCCACCTGACCCCTGATATATTTGGGGACTTTGCAGCGAGCTCTGCGGTCTTATTCTTTGGTGTTTGATGCGGTTTACAACCCAAAAGTGACCAGACTTCTGCGAGAAGCGGAAGAGTGTGGAGCCGCTGTTGTTAGTGGGGTGGAGATGTTCATAAGGCAGGCCATGGGACAGTTTGAATTGTTTACAGGTTTGCCAGGTAAGATTGCCGCCGCATCTCTCTCTCTCTCTCTCTCTCTCTCTCTCTCTCTCTCTCTCTCTCTCTCTCTCTCTCTCTCTCTCTCTCTCTAACTGTGCCTTGTTTTGCATTGCTTCTTGTTCTTGCACAGCCCCTGATAACTTGGTACGTGATATCGCAATGAAGATCACATAGAAACCGTTTGGTACCATAAATTTATGATTTGATTCAAATCACAGTGAATAATTTCAAGGAACTTCTATCTGTTCTCATGAACTCATATGGGATTGTTCTAAGAGTTGCAAGTTCTGTTAATTGTACCTACAGTTTGTGGCTTAGAAATGAATGCAATTCCCTCTATTGAATCGTACCATATATCCTTTTCGGGGAACCTAAGGGTTGTTCTCTGGTTGCATGAGCTTAAACTGTATAACCAACAAGGTAAGTTGCCATACTGGCTAACCGGTTATATGTCCGTCTTGCCAACTTACATTGGTCCGGTTTTCGGCACCAATTTTAGAGGGATTTCAGGTTGACAGCCTATCGGAAAATTCTTGTCAGTCTTCGACATAGTTGATGGGTTAAGTCTTGGATGATGATGATGATGATCAACCGTCGAAGAATTCATTCGGGAGATATTAATTAAGAACATGAAACTTTTAATCATGACCATTACTTAGTTTCTGCTGAAAATTACGAACTTAGAATGCATTTATATTGCCTTTTTAACTTACCTCTCTCTCTCTCTCTCTCTCTCTCTCTCTCTCTCTCTCTCTCTCTCTCTCTCTTCACCATGAAAGCTCCTTGGTGAAGACAACTGGAAGCAAGCGCGCTCGCAAAGAAACAAGTCTGTCTGGAAGCAAGCGCACTTTTGAGGATGAACAACCACGACTCTACTGACAACACGGCTACAGAAAGTAAAAGTGTGTCTCAATGAAGGGAGATTACACAGTTAGCAAGAAAGACAAAGTGGGTAACAGAAAAGTTTGCGCGTCTCAGTAAAGAGCGACAATGCGGCTAGTGGAACATGAAGAAGCGTATCTCAATCTGGATCGGCAACACGAGTATGAAAGAGCGAAGTGTGGCTCAAGGAGGAAAAAGCGTGAAGCACAAGCGTGCTTGATGTGCAAGGTGCAATGTGTGCGAGGCGCAAAGCCAAACTGGCGCAAGCGCAAGGCCCGCTAAGGCCTGATGTTGATGCCAGACTACAGGCACTGCAAAGTCAGAAAAGAAAGCAGGAGCATGGAGGCCTAAACTCAGAGGAGGCAGAACGGCTCCCTCACCCTAAAAACTGCAGATCTCACTGAACCAAAGCCCAATAGTACTCCACTTCCAACAGCACTTCTTACTAGTAATCAGGCCTCAGTGATTGTCTGAACCTACAGTAAGGATGCAGATCATTAAATAAATGGGTCAATCGGGTCGATCCGTTTATGACCCGAACTCGTTTAGTCCAAACCCAAACCCGCTAACTTCGGGTCGGGTTCGGGTCGGGCTGGCGGGTCGGGTCAAGGATTGCCACCCCTAGTTGCTACCAATGGACACCACGTCAACAATATCGGTGGGGAGTCCCCGAAAACTATTCCACACCATGTTGGTGGCTACCCACTGGCCACAAAGTCGGTCAGTATCCACCAACACATATTAGGGTTTCAGCAAGGAGGAAGAAAAGGGGAGTGGAAGAATAAGAAGAGGAGTAGTAGGAGGAAGAAGAGAAGGAAGGGGCACCGACCTACTCGGGCTCCAGTAAGATCGGTGGCAATGTCTCTACACGGTTTCCGCGAGAACAGTGGTGGCGACATGCCGACCTCCGGTGAGCATGGTTATTGTCGACATTTCCTATATTCTGCCATGGGAATATTGAGGACTCTAATTATCTTTTACTTCACTGCCCATTCTCTAGACTTATTAGGAAGATTGCCAAAAAGAAGTTCAACCTGCTCGGCCATCCAGGAAACTTGCTATCCTTTTGTATAGACTAAGTGAAGACGGTACATAGTCTCTTCATCTAAGGTGGTGTTTTGGCATCAATCCGGAACCGCCCGTTTCTATCCTACGATCCGTTATTTTAAAAGTAACGGATAGTTTTGTTCCGCTGGAACCGAGAGTTGGGAACGATGTTTTATCGCTCTGTGGATTTCTATGCCAAATTGGAACACGGAACCCCCATTTCACACTAGAAATGACATTTGACAAAAATGCCCTCTTCCATGGTTTTTGTTTGATAGATCCCTCTTCTAGTTGAGATTTAAGCAGAACAGCTGTTCCGCATGCCAAACACCCCCTAAGAGACGCACGAGCTTGGGATTTCCTAGTAAATGCTTTTGTCCAGAACTTGCGGAATGAGAGACATAGTAGAAACTTCATAGGGACTTCC
This sequence comes from Chamaelirium japonicum, assembly GCA_947650365.1. Taxonomy (NCBI): domain Eukaryota; kingdom Viridiplantae; phylum Streptophyta; class Magnoliopsida; order Liliales; family Melanthiaceae; genus Chamaelirium; species Chamaelirium japonicum. Next base: position 56,123,834 of record OX393560.1, read on the forward strand.
ACTTTAGGAGAGAAACTATTTGATTTTTGTTTTTTTGAATTGTGCTGGACCGACCAAGCTGTCCGGACAGGGCACTAGAGCAAGGGCTCAAAAAGGACCGGAGATCGAAATGGGGGGAGTGGCAGCAATAGCAGCCGCCATTTTATTAATTTCAATAATCCCCGTGAACATGACATCAACGGTCAGGATTCGCATGCGCAAACAAGACACATCGGTCTTAAGGAAAAGGTCTCTCTGTGGTGCACATATCGGGAGTCCAACAGGGAACCTCTTCAACATGGGAGAGAGTAAGTACCACATAATTCTAGCAAACAAGGCACGACGGCCATTTTATTATCATTAACTAATAATATGCATTAAAGAATACTATGGAATTGTTGGGTGTGTGTTTTAAAACCACACAAAACAATGGGTTTTTAGTCCCATATCAGTAAGGGGAGAAATCCCCTACCAACTTAAATAGGATTGCCCACTTCCCCCACTAGACATCACACTAGAGGAGGGGCTCCACTAGCTCACACACGCGCGCGCGTGCGTGCCGTGCCGGGCCGGGCTTGGGCTGGGCGGCGCGTGTGTGTGCGCCCGCGGACCCGGACACGATAGCACCTCCGAAATGGGATGGTCCGCACCTGCCCTATTTTTGCTTTTTGCTTTTAAGTTCTCCACCATTTATGAAATTCCTTTTTGGCTACTAGCCGTTTTGCATGTGACCCGTTGCTGCATGCTAGCCGTTACGAGGCTGCTCTCTGCGAGCTGTAACGTGCGAGGTTAATGGGCTTAATCGCAGCCCATTAATCGCTCCCCTCTTTCAACCTTCCATTAACAGCCCAAGGCCTATATAAGGCCCGGTGCAGCCATGAGATTGGTGCAGTCTGAATATCGGAATTACTCTCTACCTCTCCCATCCTCTCAAGCTCGTGGCGTAGTGCTGCCCTTTTGCTCCGAAGAGACTCCCTCTCTCGGACCAAAGCTTTGCTGTGGTGCTGCCTCCCTGCTTCGAGAAGATCGTCATCGAGTCGCTGGGTTCCTGAAAGTTCACGAGGTTCGCAAAACCTTCTTGAAGTCGTGCCGACGAGAAGGAGGTCGCCTGACCGGGGTCGTCGTATCTCCGAGAACCATTGCCACGAGACCCGCACGAGGGGGGCAATAAGTTTCTTGGGACAGCGCCTAGCGTGCTTCGACAATCAGGCTAGAGTTTCTAACTCTAATTTCTTGCTATTAGTAGATCCATTGAAAAATGATTTGCATCTAATTCCAAACACTAAATAATTATAGATAATTTAGATAGTCTATTTCTCTCTTTTAGAAAAGTTCGGCAAGGTGAATGACGGTTCCATAGAACCCGCTCTGCCTTGGCAAACAATTTCTAAAAGAAATTTGTGATGTGCCTTTGCTTGCAAATATTATAATTGCTAAACAACCAATCGTTTAATATTAAGAATTTGATTAATTCCTAAGTTTGCTAGTATCGAACGGTTAGGTTTCCAACAATCCAAGAAACTTACTGAATATTTAATCGTTCATCATAGCTAAAAGGAAAATTTATCATTTCCACTTGTGCTTACTAAAATAAATTGTTAGCTTTATTACATCTGTTATCGTAGATTAGATTGTTTGCACGATTTTCTATTAGTTGCTACTAGTTACAAAATTATTTTCTACAAAAGTTAATTAGAAGCATAGATTATAGAAAAGACTAAAAGTTGTCATTGGAATATTCCACTGCCTACGGTGTCTAAAAAGGCTTGACAAATCGGTATTAAATTGCCCAAGGTAGCTTGGTATTTGAGCGAGCCTAGTGCTCCACCTCCTACCTGGAGCCCATCTGGCCGTTAGGATTTGGAAGTTTCATTTGGACTTCTAAAAGTCAGATCTATCTAAGTGTGCTTTAAAATTGATAAAACTTTTTATTCACTCCACAGATTTCAACTCCTTAGTTTGGTCCGAAATGGCCTCACCAAACCGTAAAACCCTTAGTGCCAAACCCGAGAAGTTTGACGGGTCTAACTTCAAGAGGTGGCAAAACCAGATGCGATTCTGGCTAACCACACTTGGGTTACTGTCAGCCATAGGTGAAACCGCACCAGGAGTATCCAATGGGTCTAGCCAAACTCGTCGTACCAGAGCCTCTACTTCTCAACCTGAAACTGAACAAACTTCTGGCACTCCCACTAGGACCCCAGAAGAAATCAACTACCATGGCCTTCATAGGATCCTAGGGGCCTTATCTGATAGACTATATGATATCGACGGTACCATAGATAAATTTAAGGCACGACTTGTAGCCAAGGGCTTTACCCAAAAACCAGGGGTAGACTACTTTGATGTCTACTCACCTGTCGCTAGGATAACCACGATTAGGATCCTCATCGCCTTAGCTTCAATCTATAAGCTAGTCATACATCAAATGGATGTCAAGACTGCTTTCTTGAATAGCGACCTTAATATGAAAATATACATGGACCAACCCGAGGGATTTACTGCACCTAGACAAGAGGGAAAGGTGTGTAAGTTAATTCGATCTTTCTATGGACTTAAACAAGCCCCAAACCAATGGCACATGAAATTCGATGAAGTTATCTTATTCTATGGATTTGATATCAATTCAACGGATGAATGTGTATACCATAAAGTAAATGGTAGTAATGTTGTCATCTTATGTTTGTATGTTGACGATATCCTAATATTCGGTTCAAACATAGAAATCATAAATGACATCAAACACTTTTTGTCCCAAAACTTCGATATGAAAGATCTAGGACAAGCCGACGTTATTTTGAACACTAAGATCATTAGGAAGGATAATGGTTTAGTGCTATCCCAATCCCACTATGTCGAGAAAATCATTAGGAAATTTTATGACCCCGATTGCCAACCGGTATCCACACCATATGATCCAAATACCCATCTGACAAAGAACACTGGACTTCCTAGACTACAGAGCGAGTATGCTCAAATCATAGGATCGCTAGGTTTTCTAGCAAACTATACTCGACCCGATATCGCTTACGCGATAAATAGACTTAGTCGTTATACGTCTAACCCGAATGAGTCCCATTGGAATGCGTTAGAAAGAGTTTTTAGATACATTAAGGGAACCATATCATATGGTCTTCATTATAGTGGATATCCAGTTGTATTAGAGGGATACTCTGATACTAACTGGATTAGTGACTCAATAGATATTAAGTCCACAACCGGGTATGTATTCCTACTAGGCGGTGGAGTCATATCTTAAAAATCCACCAAACAGACTGTTATAGCTAGCAGTACCATGAAATCAGAAATGATAGCGCTAGATACCACTAGCACAGAAGCAGAATGGCTTCGAGATCTCCTATATGAGATCCCATTAATAGAAAAGCCTTTACCAGCTATATCTATCCATTGTGATTGTCGATTAGCTATTGATAAATATAATCAAGAAAACGCTGATGTGAAAATAAATCGACATTTGAAAGTGAGACATAGATCTCTCAGATATAAGATGAAAAATCAAATAATTGCCCTAGACATTGTTAGATCCGAAAAGAATTTGGTGGAACATCTAACTAAGGGCCTCTCTAGGACAGTGGTCTTAGAATCGTCGAGGGGGATGGGATTAAACCCATAAGAAAAATCACCGCAGTGGGAACCCAACCTCACGGAGGTTCAATGGGTAGAAACAAACTGTAGTAGTGATTGAAAATGAGGAGCACTGAATAATGCTCCCGTCCCTATGACGTCAGTGCTTATTAAAAGCAAGGGGTAGGATGAGTTTAAAGCTCTTAATAAGTCCAAGACCCATGAGGCGGGGTGTCGCCTTGCTCATACCCTTATTAGGACTTACCTATATGTATGTCGTTGTGAGGCCGCAATTCTGGGACTAGGGCTGCTCCCTAGAAACATACAAGAAAAGATATCTGCACAAGGCCATTAAAAGCGCAACCCGCTTAGAACCATCGAAAACTGTACTACGTGTACTACTTGTAGAAACCCGATAAATGAGGCTGGTTCAAGGCGTAGTCCACCAAATCCTCACGGATGTATACAACTATACTAAGTGGAGGTTCAAACCGGAAGGTACCTACACCTACTGCGTAGTATAAAGAATCCAGCAAAGTCCTTTTACTTTACATTTTGAATTTTTTAATTATTTAATATTTAGTGGTTTTAAACACATGTGGGGGATTGTTGGGTGTGTGTTTTAAAACCACACAAAACAATGGGTTTTTAGTCCCATATCGGTAAGGGGAGAAATCCCCTACCAACTTAAATAGGATTGCCCACTTCCCCCCACTAGACATCACGCTAGAGGAGGGGCTCCACTAGCTCACATACGCGCGCACGTGCGTGCCGTGCCGTGCCGAGCCGAGCCGGGCCGGGCGGTGCGTGTGTGTGCGGACCCGGACACGATAGCATCTCCGAAATGGGCTGGTCCGCACCTACCCTATTTTTGCTTTTTGCTTTTAAGTTCTCCACCATTTATGAAATTTCTTTTTGGCTACTAGCCATTTTGCATGCGAGCCCGAGGCCTATATAAGGCCCGGTGCAGCCATGGGATTGGTGCAGTCCGAATATCGGAATTACTCTCTACCTCTCCCATTCTCTCAAGCTCGTGGCGTAGTGCTGCCATTTTGCTCCGAAGAGACTCCCTCTCTCGGACCAAAGCTTTGCTGTGGTGCTGCCTCCCTGCTTCGAGAAGATCATCATCGAGTCGTTGGGTTCCTGAAAGTTCACGAGGTTCGCAAAACCTTCTTGAAGTCGTGCCGACGAGAAGGAGGTCGCCTGACCGGGGTCGTCGTATCTCTGAGAACCATTGCCACGAGACCCGCACGAGGGGGGACAATAAGTTTCTTGGGACAGCGCCTAGCGTGCTTCGACAATCAGGCTAGAGTTTCTAACTCTAATTTCTTGCTATTAGTAGATCCATTGAAAAACGATTTGCATCTAATTCCAAACACTAAATAATTATAGATAATTTAGATAGTCTATTTCTCTCTTTTAGAAAAGTTCGACAAGGTGAATGACGGTTCCATAGAACCCGCTCTGCCTTGGCAAACAATTTCTAAAAGAAAATTGTGATGTGCCTTTGCTTGTAAATATTATAATTGCTAAACAACCTATCGTTTAATATTAAGAATTTGATTAATTCCTAAGTTTGCTAGTATCGAACCGTTAGATTTCCAACAAGAATTAATGTATCAACCAAAGCATCTCCATTTGATTTGCCACGTGCTAGTGTCACCACGATAACTTACAAGAATGACACTCTCTTTATCGAAACGACTTGGTTTATAGCATTGAAGGAGGACTCTTCCCTCTCATTACATCCAGAAATGGATTCCATCTAGGGCTGGCAATTTTGGACCTGACCCGACACAAAGTTAGCGGTTCTGGGTCAGGGTTAAACAGGTTTGGGTCGTAAATGGGTAGACACGATAGACCCGTTTAATAAACAGGTCGGGTCCGGATTTACGGTTTGGACACGGTAGACCCGGGAAGACCCGTTTAAAATTCAACGGTCGTGTCGGCTCGGGTCGGGTCGGGTCTACCCGCAATCCGCAATTTGATACTGTAATATGTAGTACCATCGGGTCTATCGGGTTAGGTTGGGTCGAGTCGGATCGGGTCGGATCGGGTCAACTGAATAGATCCGTGTGGTAAACGGATCTAACGGGTCTACCCTTTTGTAAACGGGTCATGTCCGGGTATAGATCCTAGACACGATTAGCAGGATATTAGTAGCTCTGGTAAAATAAGCCAAATGGTCCCTGAAGGACCAAACTTGATTGGCCACTTGGAGGGATCCGAATTCGTAAGCTCAAAGGTATAACATCGTTTCTGGCTTTCCAGATGTGCCACATGATAATCACGGTCTCATAATAAACCTCAAAATCTAGACTCGATGTCTCTAAAAAGGAGCAAATCCACTATGTCAGAGATTTATTCTGACTTCCAACTTCCTGTTAATGTATATTGGGGGTTACATATGCATAGGTATATACAATTTATTCCCTGCAAATGTATCTGCTGTATATATATTATGGCGATTTTCCTAATGAGAATCATCATTATTCTCCCAAACACTAGCTCTCTCTCTCTCTCTCTCTCTCTCTCTCTCTCTCTCTCATTCTAGGGTTTGTAATAACATGGTATCAGAGCGGGATTGATCCCCACGTTTCTCCTTTTGCTGCCTCCTCTGATCCGACCATCGTCTATGCCCTGTACCACCATGTGCCGACCAGAGCTCGGTGACCCGTTCCCTGCACCCTGCTCCCGTCCGTCCAGATCCCAGTGCCATCGTGCACCGATTAGAGCCCAACGACCCGTGCCCTACACCTCCGGAGCCTTGTCCAAGCCGCTGGTCATGCCTTCCTGCAGCTACTATACTCCTTACAGCCCTACCTCTTTGTTGCGAGCAACCCATGCGACACGTGATGACCACTTGCTGTCCCTCCAGCTCGTGCTGTGCTTGCTATTGGAAATAAATCCATGGTAGAGACCCATAGCGGAAGCAAAGTGAAGGTCCGAAGACCGGGAGCGGTGTGCGTTACATATCAAAATATTCATTGAAACAATCTACACGTGCGTGTATAAATCTAGCATGGCAACTATGCGAACCCCTAACGTCGATCTAACGTAAAAGAACAATCTAGCATGCATGCATGTTCTATCTATGCTAGATCTACATGTTAGAGATCATACCTGCGTGCGGATTCTTTCATCACAACAAATTTCTTCTTTGTCGATAGAGACGTTCTCAGATCTACTTGATATAGCTTCGGTATGATGGCCATAACTTTTTGCTCCAAACTCCGATTGGGCTGAAATTTGGACTGCAGGTAGCCAACTTCAATACATAACTTTTGCAATAAGTTTCACCTCGTTTGGACTTCTGTAGCTCCTGGAACCGCAGAAACAATGCTGATTTTCCGTGTAGATTCTGGACAACAAAAGCTTGCGGGAGATGCCTTCTAGTTCACCCGATCTCGCACGATACACGGCACCTCATCGATTGATCTCTGAGTGCCTCCATCTGACGAGCCTTCTCCTTCTATGAAACCCTACATGAGGAAGACGAGTCGCTATCCAATGGCGCAAGCGAGCGAGAGAAATGAGAGAGGAGAGGAGAAGAGATCTAGGGAGAACAAAGGAGGGGGGGTTCGGTTTTTCCATTTGGCATCATGCTTGGCCGACCCCGCCTCTCCCCTTTTATAAGGCCGGCCTATCCCCTTGGATAAGGCTCCAAGGGGATAGGTTTGATCCCCAAAAGATCTCCATAAAAATCTCCCTCTATCTCTCCTTCTCTTTATCTGTTTTCCCCACTTTTAGGGCTTGTTTTGACCAATTCAAAACCCCTATCTTATCCCTATGGCCGGCCCTATTACTAGTGATTCTTATCCCCAGAATATAGGGGCCGGCCCTGTATGGGTCTCCCATAGCTAGGGTCGGCCACTAGTGAGGCTTGACAGTGCGCGTTTTTACCAAAACACCCTTATGCCTCAAATTGATCATTTCTAGTGTGCGAGACTTAGCGACTCTTCCTTAAGTGATCTTAACAAGTTACTTTACTATTAACTGAGGTCACCGGAGGATGCCCCTAGTAAAGTCAACCAGTCAACTCACAATATGTCCCGGTGCATCGCACCCATGTAGCAAAGTTCATTTATAGCGAGGGATAACTACATGCATCTCTGCACTAACCTAGGGTTTTCCCTTAGTGCACACACGCAGCTACGCATCTACCGTGCACTAATGCGAAGCACTCATGAAGCGTAGGTTTGAACTACTCGCTTCCTCTTACTGTGTTCTGTGTTTCGAGGAGATGGTACTAGGACCGTGCATAATGTAGATAAGGTGGAACCTTCAGGGACCAGGGTTCATGGCTTCCAACTCAGACTCGATTGACACACTACCCGAGTGTACCATCGATCCTTTGAGTCCAAGTTAACCTGCGTGGCCACCCAGAGTGCGACGCAGGCTGCACTCCAATTCCCCCGGACTTACTATGTTCTCCTTTATACCCCTGCTCTCCGCTTAGTATGGTAAACCCGCTGTCCCTCCATCTGGTGCCATGACGCAACTCGAGCAGTGGAGAATACCGTCAGACTCAAGTGCTCATATGACTCGGTTCCTTCCAGGTTAACCATATACATCGTACCTCCGAGTGTCATTTAGCTTCTCGCTAAAATAGGCAACCGGATGACCTTCCTGGGAAAGGACTCCACCTATCCCGAGCCCAGACGCGTCGCAAGCCACTTCAAAAACCTTAGAGAAATCAGGGAGACGCATGACAGGGGCCTCAACCATCCTTTTCTTGATTTCGATGAATGCTCTCGTAGCGGCATTAGACCAAGTGAACTCACCCTTCTTCAGACAGTCAGTCACTGGGGCCATGATGGTGCTGAACCCCTTAATGAACCGACGATAAAAGGTGGCTAGCCCATGGAAGCTTCTGACATCACGAATAGTCTTGGGCTCGGGCCACTCTTCGATAGCTTTGACCTTTTCGGGGTCCGCAGAGACTCCCTCGATAGAAACCACAAATCCTAAGAATTGGACTTGAGTTGTGAAAAATGTACACTTCTTCGGATTGGCATACAACTCTTCTTTTCTCAATACGGTACAGACTTGACGCAGGTGGTCTAAATATTGCGCCCGAGATTGACTATAAATAAGTATGTCGTCAAAGTACACCACCAGGAATTTACCCATAAATGGCCGGAGTACTTGCGTCATTACTCTCATAAAGGTACTCAGGGCGTTAGTCAGCCCAAAGGGCATGACCATCCACTTATATAGTCCATGTTAGTATTATGTATTATATTAGTCCCACCTCGGTTGTGGTAATGTACATGTGTGTGTTATCTCTCTATATAAGGAGAGGTATGAGGTTAATATGTAATACAAGAGCCTTTCTCCCCAAAACTGTTCTCTCTTTTTCTGTCGGTGTAACATGGTATCAGAGCCGGGCTTTTGTTCCCGGACTCACTTTCTCTCTCCCCTGTGCTGAAGCAGCGAGCCCCCGCTCCTGTCCCCGGCCTCACTTTCTCTCTCCCCTGTGCTGAAGCAGCGAGCCCCCGCTCCCGTCTCCGGCTCGACCCCGGCCCCGGCTGCTCCGGGCCCCCGATCCCGTCTCCGACCCTGCCCCGGCCCCGGCCCCGTCACCCGTCCCCGGCCCTGGCACCCGTTCCCGGCCCCGGCCCCGGCTCAGGCACCCGTCCCCGGCCCCGGCTCCGTCTCCGGTTCTGCTCCGCTTATCCCGCACCAGAGTCCCGCACGGGGTGACGGGAAGATATCCCAAGTATCCCGCACGTCCCGAGTATCCCGCACGGGAAGATATCCCGCGTATCCGCTTATCCCGCACCGGAGTCCCGCATGGGAAATATCCCGAGTATCCCGCACGGAAAGATATCCCGCACCGCTTATCCCGCACCGGAGTCTGTTCCGTTCGATAGTATCCCGTACTGTATCTATATCCCGCACCGATACCTATCCCATACCGGTGTCTATCCTGTATCAAATCCGATATTGACGATATCCCGTATCGGTGTCTTATCACACACCGACGCCTATCCCGCACCGCTCTTCCTACCTGCGCTGCACCCTGTAACTAATGGCCTTTTATGACCAGTCCACAACAACGTCCTCCGCTCCATCTAGAGTGTCCTCAGCCCAGTTCTCGGCAACACCTATCGAGCAGACAAGGGATTTCCTTCCAGTCTCTACGGACTTTCCTCTTGTAACCGTCGTGGATTGGACTGCGTGGTCGGCTATAGTCCGAAGCATTCTGGATGGCCGTGCATTATACGATCACCTTGACGGCTCAACTCCTGCTCCTGCAGCACCCTCTCACCCAGTGGCTATTGACTGTTGGAGTGTTCGTGACCGCCGCGTTCGTGCCTTTCTAGTTGCTTCGGTCGATCGCTCTCTTCGTGCAGATCTTGTCACTTTCTCTACTGCGGCAGAGCTCTGGACCCACCTTACTGAGCGTTTTGTGGAACAAAGCGGGGCACGCGAGTATCAGCTCTTATCTCAGGCCCAGTCTGCTCAGCAGGGAGAGCAGACCATTCAGCAATTTCATAGTCTTATGCGCGGCTATTGGCGTGAGCTCCAGGCCTTGGAGCCCCCTCTGTTGGAGGTATCCAGAGTCAGTGCCTCCTGGCGTGAGTTACAGCTTTTTCGGGAACGACGACAACTCTATCAATTTCTGATGGCTCTTCGCCCGGAGTTCTCTCCTCTTGCGGGTCAGCTGATTCATCGAGATCCGCTTCCTTGTCTCGATGCTGTCGTCGCCGAGCTTCTTGCCGAGGAGACGCGTCTTCGCACCGTGGCTGCCCGCAGGGCACCTGTACCCTCTAGCTTTGAGGGGGTTCTAGCGGCCACTCACCCCCCGAGAATTCCTCCTTTTCGGGGTGGCTCTCGTCCCGCCGGTCTGCCTGATACTCGGCGATGCACCCACTGTGGCAAGACAAGGCACACGATTGACTCCTGTTGGCTTCTCCACCCGGAGAAGCGTGCGAGTCCACCTCACCGTAATCGATCTGCGGCTGCCGTTGCTAGCACTACCATTCCTGCCCCGGCTTCTACCGCAGCTACTTCTACAGCCAACTGCTGGTCTTTCCGGCCCCTCCGGTCTCTCTGCCACCTCGAGTACCTCTGCACCTTGGATTATGGACTCTGGGGCCTCTCACCACATGACACCTGACCACTCTATTCTTACTGCATGTTCTCCCGCCCACTGTATTCCTCTGATCCACACTGCGGATGGCTCTCTTCTAGCCATCTCGCAGACTGGGTCCATCGATCACTTCGAGCTTTCTCTCTTTACCATTTGTTCTACATGCTCCCCAGCTTCGCATGAACTTGATTTCTATTAGCTGCCTTTGTGATTCCGGTCTGACAGTTGCTTTCTCTCCCTCCTTTTGTGTTGTGCAGGATCCTCGCTCGGGACAGAGGATTGGTGTTGCTCGTAGGGTCGGTGGCTTATATCACCTGGAGTACCTTCATTTACCTCCTGTCTCTCCTTCGGTCGTCTGTAGTGCTGTTTCTTCTGATGCCGACCTGTGGCACAGGAGGCTAGGTCATGTGTCTGAACCTCGGCTTAAAAGTCTTTTCCAATCTGGTGCTTTAGGCCGTGGTTCATTTTCTCGTCTTTCTTTTTGCTCGGGATGTCAGTTGGCTAAGCATTCTGCTAGTCCCTTTTCTACCAGTTTGTCGCAGTCCTGTAGTCCGTTTGATCTAGTGCACTCAGATATTTGGGGTCCTGCCCCTCTTTCTTCTATGAATGGCTATTTATATTATGTTAGCTTTATTGATGATTATTCTCGTTTTACATGGGTGTATCTCCTTCGTCAGCGTTCTGATATTCCCGACATCTATCAGACCTTCACCACCATGGTTCATACTCAGTTTCATGCCCGTATTAAAACTTTTAGGTCCGATTGCGCTCGCGAATATCTCTCTTCTACCATGCGTTCTATCCTTCAGTCTCATGGGACTCTTTTTCAACAATCATGTCCTCATACTCATGAGCAGAACGGTGTTGCAGAACGAAAGCATCGTCATATTCTTGAGACAGCTCGTGCTCAGCTTATCTCCTCGTGCGTTCCTCGCACCTTCTGGGCGGAGGCCATTTTGACCTCTGTCAACCTTATTAACATCACCCCTTCCTCTGTCCTCGCGGGTGTTTCGCCTCATGAGCGTCTCTTTGGCACCCCTCCTGATTATAGCATGCTGCGTACTTTTGGGTGCACATGTTTTGTCCTCCTTCCTCCTCATGAGCGTAACAAACTATCGGCTCGGTCCACTAAGTGTGTACTCTTGGGACTCAGTTCTGAGCACAAGGGGTATCATTTCTATGACCCCCTAGCCCGTCGTCTTCGTATTTCTCGACATGTCACTTTTGTTGAACATGTTCCTTACTACTCTCCTGTGTCTCAGGATCTCACATTCCTTGCGATACCTCCTTCTCTCTCACCTTCTCCTTCTTTCACCGCTCCTTCTGCTCCTGCTCTTGAGTCTTTACCTCCTACTCCCGTTATCGTCCCTGCTACACGCTTGAGTCCTTCCTCCCCTTCGGATCCCTCGTCTCCTCTGCCTGCTTCTCAACCGTCTGACATACTTCCTGTCACGTCTTCATCTGTTAGTGACTCCTCTGGTGCTCCGTCCACTTCGAGCAGCCTACCTCTACCGGATGCGGATCCTCACAGTCCTCCTCGCTACCCCCAGCGCGAGCGTCGCCCTCCTGACCACTTTGGCTACTCCCCTGATCGCTTTGGTTTTGCCGCTGTCACTTCCTACTCGCCTCAGTTTGTTACCTACCTTACTGCCCTTCACACAACTAGAGAGCCCAGGTCTTACAGAGAGGCATTGCAGTACCCTGTATGGCAGCAGGCTATGGCTGAGGAGTTTAAGGCTTTTGCGCAGACTCAGACATGGGAGGTTGTGCCTCTACCTCCTGGTATCGAGCCCATTAGCTGCAAATGGGTCTTCAAGATCAAGCATCGTCCAGATGGCTCTATTGACCGGTACAAATCCCGTCTTGTTGCTCGCGGTTTCACTCAGGAGTATGGGATTGATTATGATGAGACGTTTGCTCCAGTAGCTCAGATGACCACTATTCGGACTCTTCTCGCTGTTGCTGCGGCTAGAGGCTGGCCCTTGTCACAGATGGATGTGAAGAATGCTTTTCTTCATGGTGATCTCTCTGAGGTTGTCTATATGCAGCCTCCTCCGGGCCTCAGCACTCCTCCTCAGCATGTATGTCGTCTTCGTCGAGCTATCTATGGCCTCAAACAGGCTCCTCGTGCCTGGTTTGAGCGGTTCCGTCGGGCAGTTACTGAAATCGGCTTTGTGGAGAGTTTTCAAGACCATTCTATGTTTGTGCGGACTTCTCCCCAAGGCCGGGCTATCATCCTGCTCTATGTTGATGATATGATTCTTACTGGTGATGACACCCGTGCCATAGCCTCCCTTCAAGAGCATCTTCGAAGCCACTTTCAGATGAAGGATCTTGGTCCTCTGCGTTATTTTCTTGGCCTGGAGGTTGCTAGGAGCACTAGGGGGATTCTGCTTTCTCAGCAAAAGTACACAGCTGACATTCTTGCTCGGGCTGCACTATCTGATTGCCGTACAGTTGACACTCCTCTTGAGCTTCACGTCAAACTTCGCCCTGCCGATGGTGAGCCTCTCTCCGATCCTACCAGGTACCGTGAGATAGTTGGTCAGCTCGTCTATCTCTGTATCACCAGACCGGATATTGCCCATGCCGTCAGTATTCTCAGCCAGTTTGTGGATGCCCCTCACTCTGTTCACTACGCTGCTCTTCTTCGGACTCTTAGGTATCTTCGTGGTACTATCACTCGATCGCTTTTCTTCTCGTCATCCTCCTCTCTAGCTCTTCGTGCATACTCTGATGCCGACTGGGCAGGGGACCCGACTACTCGTCGCTCGACTACTGGTTATTGTCTGTTTCTTGGTGACTCTCTTATCTCATGGAAGAGTAAGAAGCAGAAGGTGGTTTCACTCTCTAGTACTGAGGCCGAGTTTCATGCCATAGCCACTGCTACGAAGGAGATCGTTCATCTCCGACGTCTTCTTCGAGATCTTGGTGTTGATACCTCGGGTCCCACTGCTCTTCATTGTGACAACAATAGTGCTATTCAGATTGTCAGCAATCCGGTGTTTCATGAGCGAACCAAGCACATTGAACTAGATTGCTATTTCTCCAGAGAGCAGTACGAGGCTGGGACTATCTCTTTGCCTTATGTCTCTTCGACGGAGCAGATTGCTGACTTATTCACAAAGTGTCATCCATCTCCTTGATTTTGGTTTCTTATTCGCAAACTCTCAGTGGTTGACCCACCGTGAGTTTGAGGGGGGGTGTTAGTATTATGTATTATATTAGTCCCACCTCGGTTGTGGTAATGTACATGTGTGTGTTATCTCTCTATATAAGGAGAGGTATGAGGTTAATATGTAATACAAGGAGCCTTTCTCCCCAAAACTATTCTCTCTTTTTCTGTCGGCGTAACAGTCCATCCTTAGTCTTGAACGCAGTCTTCCACTCGTCGCCAGGACGGATATGGATTTGGTGATAGCCACTCTTTAAGTCAATCTTGGAGAAAATGGTAGCTCCGGACATCATGTCCAGCATGTCGTCCAGTCACGGGATAGGGAAACGATACTTGACTGTTATTTTGTTGATGGCGTGACTATCGACACACATACGCCACGATCCGTCTTTATTAGGCGTCAGAAGGGCGGGGACCGCACACGGACTCATACTCTCCTTGATAAAACCCTTTTGCAGGAGTTCATCAACCTGCCTTTTCAACTCCGCGTGTTCAGTAGGGTTCATTCGATAATGCGGCAGGTTGGGAAGACTTGCCCCAGGGACCAAATCAATGGCATGCTGTATGTCGCGCATCGGGGGCAGTTGGTCAGGGAGATCTTCAGGGAAAACGTCAGCAAACTCCCTACGCACAGGGGTGACTTCGGGGGGAGTCGACTGGCCGGAGTCCTTAGGGGTTTCTCTTGCTACTAGGATGATGACAGGAGCTCCCTTTTCTACCTCGTGACTCAGCTCTTTGGCACTGACAAAACTAACGTTCTTGGCTTTCTTTGCGGGGGCAGTCTTTTGCTCGGCTTGGGCACTCTTGGGTGGGGAGGGGATCAACTTAACTTTCTTGCCCTCATGTTCAAACAGACACATGTTCGAGCGTCCATAAATGAGAACATCGTTATCGAAAAGCCACGGTCTCCCCAAGATGACTTGGCCCACATCTATGGTCAGGACATCACACCAGATCTTGTCCTGGTAGATGTTGAAATTGATGGGCACTAGGCATCTCTGCTTGACCTCCATGGCAGTGGAGTTAATCCAAGACACTTGATAGGGACGAGGGTGGGGGACGGCCTTGAGGCCAGTCTTGGCAATGACAGCAGATGACACGGCGTTGATGCAACTGCCACTGTTGATGATGACCTTATAGTTTTTATCCCCAATTTTGGTGAACGTGTGGAAAATAGCGGTGCGCCTCCAATCATCTTGATCCTTGGGTTGGGATAGTGCGCACCTAACAACTGACACGGTAGGGGACGACAACTGTCTAAGACAACTCAGAATGGCACCGTCATCATCATCATCAAAATCTCTATCTTCTTCTTCTGCCTGGTAGATGAACTCTGCTTCTCCAGGCTCTACCGCTTCAATGGGGTTGCCATCGACAATGTTGACTCTGACAGGGCTGGGGCAGTTGGCAGCTACGTGGCCATACCCTTGACACTTGTAACACTTTGTGAGAGGGCTGACTTTGGAGAAGTCACACTCGACACTCTTTCCTCGGGCGTCCCTCTCGAAATTCTTATTGGGAATACTGGGCTTTTGTTGAGAAGAGTTGGGGTAGGTCCGATTGGAATTGCTAGGGGAGGGCTTGGTGGGATAGCTCCTAGAGTCAGGATGCCTGTAGGCATGACTGGACCTAGAGACGTCAAGGTCTTGTACTAAAGCGTAGGCTCTTTCCAATTCCGTGACATCTCTGGCGAGGAGCTCATTCCTTAGGTCTTCCCTCAAACCAGACCGGAAACGGGAAAGGACTTGGACAGGCGTCTCGGTCCCAAGGACGTTGCAGCGAGTGAGGAACTCATCGAATTTGGCAACATAGTCCTTAGCCGATTTGCTACCTTGGGTAAATTGGTGCCATTGGTCTAACAGTCGTGCCTGGTACGACGGTGGCATGTACTTACCTTTCAGCTCATTTTTCATGGCGACCCAAGTATCAATCAGGTCCTGGGTTCGCGCAACTCTCAACGCTTCCACATTGGTCCAATACTGGCTCGCGGGTCCGCTGAGCTTCATAGCTGCGAAGCGGACCTTCCTAACCTCAGTTAAAGGATACCACGTGAATTAACGATCCATGGACTGGAGCCAATCCAGGAAAAACTGGGGATCGTGTCTACCATCAAAGGACGGTACCTCTAACCGGATACTCCGAAGGTACTGATCATCGGGGTCCTGATTGTTCTGCCAGTTGGCCGGGTGCCCTTGAGGGGGATTGGGAAATTCAACATGCGGATCGACCCGCGCTTGCTCCATCCGGTCTAACCAGGCATTGGTGTCGCACTGATACGCGGCGAGGTTTTGGTTCATGGCGGTTATGCCCTGGGTCAACTCGGCAAGTGCTCTAGTCAGGGCCTCGGGATCCATACTGTAGTTGTCCGACTCGCTAGACTCTCCTAATAGATATGGCCTACCCCTTCGGGTTGGCATGCAATGACAACACCCAAAATGATGCTAATGATTGTTTATTTTTATTTTTGAAACTTAATGTACCAGAACTAAGATGAATGCAAGTTGCAGGATCAGGTATAGAATGCAAATGACCTAGCTCTAACCATGCTCTGATACCAAAATGATGTGAAACCGTGTGTGTAACAGGGAATTCAAAGATTCGTTGAGCCGCGACAGGGTCGCTTGTTGCTCCGAGTCGAAACATGAAGTTAATTTAAACAAACAATATGGCTAATGGTTTTATCAAAGCATAACAGGCACGCAAACAGGTACCCCAATCTTAATTGACCGAACAACAAACACTTAGTTATATCAGCAGGGTTCCAGATGCAATATCAAGGCTAATAACAAACAGGGTAATCAGAATCTCACAACTCACCATTCAAAGTGGGCAGCAGTTTTGCATAGATAAAATATAGGAGAGTTGATCGTTGGTATCACCATCCGATATTGACCGGGGAAAGAAAGAAACTCACCTACTGAGGATTGAGGGGGACCTCAGGGATCTCAACTGGTGGCGGGGTCGAAGTCGATGCGGTGTCCTCGGGTTGAGCCGGGGCTTGAGCGAGGGCCCGAAGGGCTAGCACGTTGGGATGTACGGGCGCACCAGGATGCCACCGTTGATGGTTCTCCGAGATGCCCAGCCGTGCTTCCGCGTCCTTGGCGACGAGGTAGGTGATGCGCTCCACGTAATCTTTCACGCTCTCGCTGGCGTTGAACCAGAAGTCGAGGAAAGGAGACCGGATGTCGAGGAAGCCGTCTTCGTCGTCGATCAGGCCGTGATCAACATCGGGATCCGCCATGCCTTCATACCGAGGGGGAGGGGCTTTGCGAGGATGGAGAGGTAGGGGGGTTGGGGCTGTTGCCCGGAGGAGGAGGAAGGCAGCCGGTGGTGGGGCACGGGAGGGGTTCGGTCGGCAGGGGGGAGGGGTTTCGGGTGGACCGCAGGGAAGGGGAAGGGAGTGGGGAATCGGGCGGCAGGGGAGGTGGGGGCGGCTGGGTCGCGGGAGGGGAAAGGGAGGGGTGGGGTTCGGTCCGGCCGGGTAGAAGGTGGGGGAGGGGGGGGGATCAGGGTGGTGGTGGCACCCGGAGGTGGGGTCGGGGCCGGGCACGGGTCGGGTTGGGTATGGTTCGCGGGAGAGGGAGGGGGAGAGAGAGAGGCGGGGGTGGAGGGGTCGGGTGGGCGGCGGTTCCGGGGCGGGCCGGGTCGGCTGGGGGTCGGGGACGGGAAGGGAGAGGTCGGGAGAGAGAGAGAGAGGGGAAGGGGAGGGGCCGGTGGCTAGGAGGAGGAGGCAAAGAGGGAGGGGGAGGGCTAGGGTTTCACACGCTAGCCTGAACCTAGGGTTTCACACGCCTAGGGTTTGGGTTTGGGGTTTCACACACCTCACATTGGTTTCTCTCAACACAAGTGTGGAGGAAAACAAAACTTTATTATTCATTGCATACTGAAGGGAAAGATGAAAGGCCTATAAATAGGCTTACAACGACAGATGAAAAAGCCCACTAATGGAGGTGGGACTAAAAGTACACAAACCAAATAACAAAACAGAAAACAATCAGCCAACATGGCTAGAACCACATGTTCAGATGTCGCCTCCTGCGCTGGTACACTCGCCAGGGCCGAGGCTCGATGTCCCCATCATTTCAATTTGCCTCTGACCATCAAATTAATGTTAATAACTCTTTCTGAACCTTTATGTGCTCCCCCTTCCATGGTGCTCGTACAGGCTGCTATCGCTGACTGGGTTGTCGTTACTATCGGTCCTTTATAGGTTGTCAATGTTGTCGGTTTCCATGCAGGTCGTCACCTCATCCACTCCTTCCTCCTTTAGCTTCTTCCTCCACTCCCTAGAGTCGTGCTGATGACTAACTGCCATCTAATATTATGATGTCAATGTCGGCGTGTAGCTAGCAACATGGTGTGAAATTATTCGGTGGCATTCTATCGCAAGAATAATCAGTAAACAACCTTTTGAATTAAGTATCGGGATTGCTAAGATTAAGGGATCTATTGTAATTTACTAAACATTTGTTCCCTAATCTCCCTTAATTTACCCCTTACTTCTTTTTTTGTAGAGTTTTGCCTATGTCGGCTGCAAACCGTAGAAGTCATCATAACCTTTTTCATCAGTTGGGGGACTTTCTGTGATTTCTTGGACGATCAAGGCGCTTCTGGGTGATCATTGTTTGATTTTCTCCAGTATCTCAAGAAGCACAATTTTTTGAAGGGGGCATCAACACAAAATAACACAAATGAACATGAGAGGAAATTTGTAGACTCTAGATGTTCTAATTCAAAGCAAATTGGAAATTAGTTTAGCATCCGAGATTAAATTATTAACAATCCCAAAAACAATACTT
Source organism: Chamaelirium japonicum (assembly GCA_947650365.1). NCBI lineage: Eukaryota > Viridiplantae > Streptophyta > Magnoliopsida > Liliales > Melanthiaceae > Chamaelirium > Chamaelirium japonicum. The sequence continues at coordinate 56,142,471 of OX393560.1, forward strand.
TTATAGAACAAGAATTCAAAGAGCTGGAATCGTGTAGACCACTATAAAAATTTTCTGTAAACATGTCTTTGAGAAGTATAATGTTATTGGTTTTGAAAGACATGCAAATGATACCTACAATCATTATATTTGCATATCAATGTGGTGAAGTTCAGAGCAACCAAGCTAACATGACAAGGATCATATTAGATGTATGACAAATCACACCAAATCTTAGTGTTAGTTAGCTGTACATATATCGTGATGAAGCACACTGGATTAAACCCGATCCAAGACATGGTTGGAATCAAGTTGCTTGTGATCATACATGAAGCATATGATAGTGTACAAAAAAAACAAACCAAAAGCCACTAAGGGATAGTAGGATTGGTAAACAACTGATGCTTGGGTGGGGAGGTTGTGTGTTCAACTCCTCCCACCCTCGATTTACCTAGGAGTGTGGTAGGAAATTCCGAGTGGTCGGGTTGTATTCTCGGAGGGATTAGTTTGAGCCCGAAGTGGGCCATTGCTTAAAAGGTTTTAGGACAACTACCGATCTCGAACAAAAAAGAACAAAATAATAATAATAGGTAAATAACAAAAGATAAAAATACCCAAATTCTTTGTTGTTTTCCTTTACATGGGATACTTGTTAGCGTGGAATACCTCAGATGAGATCTCGATCCGCCACCTCACGCTTGCGGAAGCGATCTAGGATTTTGGGATCTCTTACGATCCAAAGAGAAGGATCGAATCCATGATCGCAATCACAAATAAAAGATAATAAAGAAAAGCAATCCACAAGTACACAAAGAATTAGAACATAGGACAATAGAACCCTCTTTTACTTTCACACCTCCACCGGAGCTTAAGGAGACCAATCTCTTATCTCAATCCGTATCTTCTTCGTCTCTCAAACTCAATGGAGATGCCCGAATCAAGACCTTAAAACCAGCTGTCAAAAACAATGACACCTACTTACAAAACCTAGGGTAAAAACTCTATTTATAGCCCCCAAAATCCGTGTAGACTTGAGTCCAACCCATGCACGTTTTGTGCCTGGCGCCCAGAGCGCCAATGACTTGACAGCCCAAAAGTCACTGGCACGAGACTTTCACCCTACGATCCTGGCACACGCCAGTGAACGGGCACCACACAGTTGGCACCCAGGGTGCCAACCCTCTGATTTGCGGGCCCAGATCCTCCATGCCCAGCCTCCTGTCATGCTTCGTACTCACCGAAACTGAGCCAAAACTCTGACAAACTTCACTTAGTGAACTTTCAGTCAATGCTCTCGTTGTAGCGAACCTCTACCTTAGCGAGTCTATACTCATCTCCATCACACCTCGGGTGACGAGGTGCTTTCTCCACTGCACTAGCAGGAGACAAGTTGGAACAAGCTTGAGCAATACTCAAACTTCTCTCTAGTGACCATCTTCGTGAGAAAAATAAGAAGCGTTTTCATCCATGTGAACCTTCTCCACCTCTATCTCACCATCATCCAGCTAGTCCCTGATCCTGTTGTACCTGATGTCTGTGATTCGTCCTTTCATGGAAGATTGGATTCTTCGCCAAACAAATCACACTCTGACTATCGTACTGTACCGTAACTGAGCTCTGACTCAGTCCCAATTCGCCAGCTAGGCCCTTCAACAATATAGACTCCTTTGCGACCTCTGTCAGAGCAATATACTCTGTCTCGATAGTAGAGAGCATCGTCACCGACTGTAGCATAGACCTCCAACAAATCGGTCCCCCTCCATACGTGAACACATATCATGTGGTAGACCTTCTCCTGTCCATATCCATTGCATAGTCTGAATCTGATTATCCAATGATACTGATCTCTCCCTTCTGCCTGGCAAATAAGATCCCTCTATCTGCACTGCCCTTCAAATACCTTAAGATTAACTTGACCACATGCCAATGGACCTTCCATGGATTCGACATGAATCTTGATATGACGCTTACTACTTGTGCCAGATCCAGCCTCCTGCAAATCATCGCATACGTCAGACATCCTATCGCGTTGGCATATAGTATTTTTTGCATCTCCTGGTATCCATGCCGAGGATCTTCCTTTAATTTTCTGAGATCCTTTGTCTTAAACTTCCTGCTCAGCATTTTCTTGAGTTCGACTATCTTTCTCATGTCACTACATGCAATGAACATATCGTCGACATAACACATCAATGTTACAGTCTCTCTATCTTAAAAGGTGTGAGTACACACACAACAATTATACATCCTCATTGAGTAACTGTAATACCTGGGCTTTTAAATTTTTTTTAATAAATATACGTGTCATTAATGCTTGTACAAATAAAAACAGAATCAAAAAAGTCTCAAACCACAAATCCGGCATTTCTATCGCATTTGGATCGGCAAAATGGTTAAAAAACATATATAAATTTTTATCGTTTGATTCCATATAAGGCATGGAATAAACCAAAAACCAAAAAGAAGCCAAAAAAGTTTGAATCTTGATCCTTGGTCCTAAATAACTTAGCACAAACCAATAGACTATAATATAATTCTTAAAAAAAGAATAATAGAAATATTAATTAAAAAGAGCAGCAATTGTAAAGTTTTCAGTTAAGGATAGCTCCCTGACCCTTCAGTCCTTAAACTGAAAACTTAATTATTACAATAATGGTCGAAAGTTGCCTAATAAAGAGACCTGTAAGATTCTCACCTGAAATCTGTAAGTTCAATTAAGGATGAATTATTAACATAAAACCCCTGTCTTTTTATATTCTCACTAAAGGCCTTAAAAAAAGGGCCCACCCGACTCACCTTTCCACACAATAGTCACTCTCCATCTCACCTAGTTGACCCCACCCACCTACCACCCTAGCTGTTACCAGACCACTACCCATCGCTGCTAGACCGCCGTCCGCTGATGCCGAACCACCGCCCGCCACTTGGCCACCGTTCACCACTGTCATCGGACGTCGCTGCTGGACTACCAACGACCACCGGCACCACCTCGTTGGACCACCGCCGGCCACCGTCGACCACCCGCTTCGACAATCTTGACCCTCCATTCCCCTTATTAGACCAATACTATGTGGGCCAAGCTCATGTGACCAGTAGGCTTAGCCCACCGAACCAAACGGGTCGGGTCACTAGCCTATTTGGGCAGAACTAAGCCCATTATGACCAGCCCATAGTACTGCAAAAAGAGCTACTTAAATAGAGGAAGATAGGGTTTGAACCCAAGACCAGCCCTTTTAAAGAGGGAACATTATATAACTCAGGTGTTTATAAATCATGTTAAAGTTATAGAATATATATATATACTAGTAATGCCTGTGCCTGTCGGCACACAAAAGATTTCGAGGACGGGGACAATATTTTGAGGAAGTGACAATATTTCAAAAGTGACAATAAAATATTTCGAGAGCAGCAACATAATTTCGAGAGAGAACAAAATTTAGAGGGTGATAACAATATTTCGAGGAACTGTTGTTCCGCTTAATCCACAAACCAGCAGAGGGTATTCCATTAGGATGAATTGGATGCAGTTTACACAACATGGGGGGATTTATAACAGGGATATCAAATCCCTCTCATTTTTTTTCTCACAAAACAGAGGACATAGGGGAAAGGATTATGCAATCTCAGACGGCGGGATGCCAGATGGCGAGCCATGGCCGCCGGAGCAGACTGCGGGTCGTCGGTCGGGATGCCACTCACTCGGTCGTCGGTCGGGATGCCAGACGGTGGGCCGTGGCTGCCGGAGCAACCGGCTGAAAAGTACTAGGTCGCTCCCGGCCGATCAAAAAGAAAAAAAAATCATAAATAAACAGCTCTCATGAACGGATTAATGCAAAAAATCAAAGGTGAATCCCGTATAAATAGATCCCCATCTCTTTTGGACGATGTGGTAGACCACGATTGGGTCATAACAAAGTGCAGCAAAGCAATTGGGCAGCAAAAATAAGTTCGGGTCTCCTCCAGTAAGTCGGCCCAAGTCGGTGGGCTCGGATCACATCACAGTCGGCTGGAGTATGATTCACTTCCGGGCCAACTACCATCGTGCGGCTGTCATGCGCAAGGGCCCAACGACCGAGGTCGACCAATTGGAGGACCCCTTGCCCCCATATCGCTGCCCCCCAAGTCATAGCCGTCCGATGCACCCATAGCCGACCAATGCATCGCACCCATCTCCAACTGGCAGACAAAGAAACGGGTCCGATTGACTCAGCGATATAGGCACCAGTTTGTACCTGATCACTGTCGTCCCTTTGCCTGCTGGTTGGGGTGAGTGTGATGCACCGATCGGGTATGGGTGCAACGAACGGCTGTGATTTGGGGGGTAGGGACATAGGGCACAACTATTTTGGAGAGTAATGCTAAATAGCCAACTCGTTTGCCAACTTTTGTTGCTAACTCCACATGATGCGGAGTGCTGGCCTAGACAAATGCCACGTAAAGTTAGCAATCCAAAAGTTAGCAAATTAGTTGGCTACACCGCACTGCAACCGTCATGCGGTAAGTGCGACACCGCACTACAACCGTTTGACGCACCATTGCGTAATGCGGCATGTGGTAGTTGACTATATAGGGGCATGCTATAATGCGGCATGCGGTAAGTGCGACACCGCACTACAACCGACTGATGCACCATTGCGTGCATGCGATGCTCACAGCGGGTGCATCAGACGGCTGCGATATGGTGCCGCACTTACCGCATGCCGCATTATAGCACGCCCCGATAAATAAATAAATAAATATATATATATATATATATATATATATATATATATATATATATATATATATACATATATATATATATATGGGGACGGGGAGCCTGGACCTCAGGTGCAGCGTGAACGCTGCACCGAAGCCATCCCCCGCGCGCCAAGTGTCAAAGAAACCAGCCTCCCCCCTTTTAAAAGCCCGGGACGATCCGCAGCCGTCCGATTGTTTCGATCGGACGGCAGATCCGGCTGCCCGGCTGTTAAAACAGTGGATCCATCGTGGGCCGTCTGATTGTTTTCGCCCAGCCGCCCGCAGTCGTCTGATCAGTGCAGCGCACCCCTGCCCGGTGTGAACGCTGGGGCCGAATTATTTTTATCCGTTCGATTGGGTTGATCGGGCGGCTGAAGGCATTCTCGCGATTACTGTAGCCGCTACAGTAATCGCGATTTAGTTTTCAACCGCCCGATTCAATCGATCGGACGGTTGAAAGGATTCTAGCGGTTACTGTAGCGGCTATAGTAACCGCGATTTAATTTTCAGCCGCCCGATCGATCCAATCGAACGGATGAAAATAATTCGGCCCAGCGTTCACACCGGGCGGGGGTGCGCTGCACTGATAAGACGACTGCGGGCGGCTGGGCGAAAATAATCAGATGGCCCGCGATGGATCCGCTGTTTTAACAGCCGGGCAGCCGGATCTGCCGTCCGATCGAAACAATCGGACGGCTGCGGATCGTCCCGGGCTTTTAAAAGGGGGGAGGCTGGTTTCTTTGACACTTGGCGAGCGGGGGATGGCTCCGGTGCAGCGTTCACGCTGCACCTGAGGTCCAGGCTCCCCGTCCCCTATATATATATATATATATATATATATATATATATAATATATATATATATATATATATATATATATATATATATATATATATATATATATATATATATATATATATATATATATATATATGGGAAATGAGTTCCTATGACATGTTATAGGGAGTACCCTATGACATATGGTGAGTTAGTAACCCTAGAATATTTAGAATGTTCTGAATTTTTATGAGAATGATCACCCTATCTTACATAGGATTTCCGAAAAAAATCGGCTCATTCTAAAACTTCTAGAGGCATCAAATATGATTTTCAATTTAATGGTTAAAATGGATGGCCGAGAAAGCTTCTAGCATTTGATGCCTCAACAAGTTTTAAAATGCTTTGATTTTTTGTGGACATTCTATCTAAGGTAAGGTGATCACCCTTAAAAAAATTCAGCACATTCTAAACATTCTAGCATTACTAATTCACCGCATGTCATAGGGTACTCCCTATGACATGTCATAGGAACCCAGCCCTCTATATATATATATATATATATATATATATATATATATATATATATATATATATATATATATATATATATATATATATATATATATATATATATATATATATATATATATATAGGGAAATGCTTAAACGCGGTCCTGCAGTCCGTGTGGTCTGCATCCGTAGCCATCCGATGCACCACGCCGTGCATCGGACGACTACTTTGCCACTGGGTTAGACAAGCATCTCCAAATCTTTAGTTAGAGGTTTTAGAATCTTTTGATATTTTGTGAGGATGATTACCTTCCCCTAGATAGAACATCTAAAAAACATTAGTACATTGTAAAACCTCTAGGTGCATCAAATGTTTTCTTCAAATTAACGGTTAAATTAATGGACGGTCGATAAAGCCCTTTAGATTTGATGCACCTAGAGGTTTTAGAATTAATGTGCTGATTTTTTATAGATGTGCTATCTAAGGGAATGTTATTGATGGTGCCAAAAAATATCACCGGATCGTCGTCCACATGGCAGCAGCAGGGAGGACATGACAAGACAACAGAAGTCCTTAGGGAGATCGCCCTTGTCTTTAGGCACACACTGGGTGATCTCGAATGACCAAAGAAGAAGCACCCCCGGATGATCTTGGGATTCAAGGCCAACCCTGATTTTTTGGTAAGCTGCATTGTGACCAAAATAGGTCTTGGAGATCAAAGAACACTCCCGACCCCGTCAATCTCTCTCTCGCTCTCCCTCTCTCTTGCTCTCTACGTTGCCGGTGCCCATCGCCGATCAACCTCGATAGTCCGCACCGCCAGTGAATGGGCCCAATCTCTCTCTCTCTCTCTCTCTCTCTCTCTCTCTCTCTCTCTCTCTCTCTCTCTCTCTCTCTCTCGGTTGGGGGAGAACCCACTTCCAACCGAGAGCATTTTTGCTACCCAGTTCATTAGCTGCACTTGCTTTTTAGTCCAATTGTGGACTGCCACATCATTCAAAACAAAGGGCTGGCACTACATTGTACAGAATTGCATTGGCCATTATGCTCTTTGTTGTGGATGACCTGGCAGCCTACGATTGGGTCGTAAGCAAGTGCAGCAAATAAATTGGAAACTCAAATCTCAGTTGGTTGGCAATGGGTCCGGCGTGCATCATAGCCGCACGATGGATGACGACCCAAAGGTGAATCCACTCCAACCAATGACGTGCGTCTGTGATACTCGCCGAGCCCACCGACCAGGGCGGCTGGAGGAGATTTGCACTCATGAACAGAGTTCGAATATTCTACGATTCTAGCAAACCTATAGTTGGAAATGGTAGCCATCCGATACGCACCACGTGAAAGTAACAACATCGCAGCCATTGTGAATAAGTGTGTTTCAAAGTGGGACCCGATGGCAGGCATACACTACAGGTAAATCGCACTCAATCGGACGACTGTGATGACGCTGGTTCTACGTGGTGTGCACTGGACGACTACCGTCTCCATTGTAGGTCATTGGAACCATAGGAGATTTGATCTCTAATGAATTAGATAGCAAAAATGCACTCCTTAAAACTTGATGTCACTTTTTTTAAAATCGATTTACATCATGATAGTGGAGTATTGTTCAATCGCTAATGTGTTGAAATACATGATGGAGCCAATTATTGTTCTACTGATGGTGTCTCGATCACAGGGTGAAACATTTTGCCCAAGTATTGTTATGATGATGGTGTCCTGATCACTATATATCATGTTGGATTGCTTTTAAGAAAGCATGTCTGGGCTACTGATATCAACTGACATGAATTTTTTCTCTAATATTTTTTATAAAAAATTTCTACCTTATCACAATCTTTCTATTTGTATTCTTTTCTCATTTACATTATTTACTTTAATTCAATCTTGGTGTTGTTGCCATCGTGCTTTTAGACCATGATACCCCTTCCTAGATGTCGGCTCAATTTTCATGCATCAAGAGTGACACTTGACTCCTATGGCACCGATCCAAACAATGTAGTGTTGAAAGCATTCATTCGTTTGCATGCTGGTCAGTAGTCATCACTGAAATCATCAAGTTTTCGACGAATGCCATTGGAGCATGAGTGAGGTTTTGGGTCGGGTTGTCTAGGGGTTGTCCCCTCTGTGGAGAGAGAGAGAGACGTTAGACATCAAATGACCAGAGTGTGCATGGGTGCATGGGGCCTTGGGATGGGTCGTCTGTGGATTGTATCGTACATTAAACATTCGTTGTTTGCATGCCAGTCTGGGATGATATTAGTCGACAACCATCGAATGCCACCAGAGCATGCGTGAGGCTTTGGGTCGAGTTGTCTGGGGGGTTGTCCCCTCCAGCGCAGAGAGAAAGATGATGGGGTTTCCGAGTTAATACCTCAACACAATCGTTTGTTTAACATACAGTCGACCTGAGTGGAGTCGACAGTCGTCAGGATTCTGTTGCCACCCTCAAAATATTATTGTAAGGTGGATGTATCAATCTGGTGCAATGCGTTGTATGAATACAGGCGTTCGATGCAGATGGGCCCCACCGATAAATCGCTCGCAAGCCACTCATGTGTATACATTGGAGAGCTGAATGTGATTCATCAGTGGGCCCACCTACATCAAAATATTGTGAGCATACGATGTAGTCCATGAGTCCATTCACACAAAATATAAATGCAGTTGTGTTATTAGTAAATTTTGTCGCCCCCGCAGAATGTACGTGTCCTTTGCCAAAATGCTTTTATGGAAATATTATCACCTCCCTCGAAATATTATTACCACTTTTAAATTATTTTACCATCCTTAAAATATTGACCCCTCCCACAAAATTTTTTCACGACCTCAAAATTTGTTTTGTCGCCTTCGAAATCTTTTGCGTGCCGACAGGCACGGGCACTAATAGTGTGTGTGTGTGTGTGTGTGTGTGTGTGTGTGTATATATATATATATATATAAATATATAATATATATATATATATATATATATATATATATATATATATATATATATATATATATATATATATATATGGGTCGGGATCCAGAAACACGCTATTTTGCCCACAGAGTTAGACACGCATCTCCAAAACCCTAGATAGAGGTTTCAAATATTGTTGATTTTTTGTGAGGATTATAACCTTGCCTTAGATAGCACATCAGCAAAAAATCAGCACATTCTAAAACCTATAGACTAATCAAATATTCCTTCAATTTAACGGTTAAAATGAACGGTCGATAAAGCTCTTAAGATTTGATGCACCTAAAGGGTTTAGAATGTGCTGATTTTTTATGGATGGGCTATCTAAGGGTAGTTGATCATCCTTACAAAAAATCAACAAATTCTAAACCTCTATCTAAGGTTTTGGATGATGCGTGTCTAACTTTGTGGCAAAGGTAGCGTGTTTCTTGGATCCCGACCCTATATATATATATATATATATATATATATATATATATATATATATATATATATATATATATATATATATATATATATATATATATATATATATATATATATATATATATATATATATATATATATATATATATATATATATATATATATATATATATATATATATATATATATATATATATATATTATATATATATATATATATATATATATATATATATATATATATATATATATATATATATATATATTAGAGAGAGAGAGAGAGGGCTGGGTTTCTATGACATGTCATAGGGAGTACCCTATGACATATGATGAATTAGTAATGCTAGAATGTTTAGAATATACTGAATTTTTTTTAGGGTGATCATCTTACCTTAGATAGAATGTCCATAAAAAATCAAAGCATTCTAAAACTTGTTGGGGCATCAAATGCTAGACGCTTTATCGGCCATCCATTTTAACCGTTAAATTGAAAATCATATTTGATGCCTCTAGAAGTTTTAGAATGAGCCGATTTTTTGCGGGGGTCCTATCTAAGATAGGGTGATCATCCTCATAAAAATTCAGAACATTCTAAATATTCTAGGGTTACTAACTCACCATATGTCATAGGGTACTCCCTATGACATGTCATAGGAACTCATTTCCCATATTATATATATATATATATATATATATATATATATAATATATATATATATATATATATGGGAAATGAGTTCCTATGACATGTCATAGGGAGTACCCTATGACATATGGTGAGTTAGTAACCCTAGAATATTTAGAATGTTCTGAATTTTTATGAGGATGATCACCCTAT
>OX393560.1:56160212-56165212 GCA_947650365.1 Chamaelirium japonicum
ACCCCTGTCTTTTTATATTCTCACTAAAGGCCTTAAAAAAAGGGCCCACCCGACTCACCTTTCCACACAATAGTCACTCTCCATCTCACCTAGTTGACCCCCACCCACCTACCACCCTAGCTGTTACCAGACCACTACCCATCGCTGCTAGACCGCCGTCCGCTGATGCCGAACCACCGCCCGCCACTTGGCCACCGTTCACCACTGTCATCGGACGTCGCTGCTGGACTACCAACGACCACCGGCACCACCTCGTTGGACCACCGCCGGCCACCGTCGACCACCCGCTTCGATAATCTTGACCCTCCATTCCCCTTATTAGACCAATACTATGTGGGCCAAGCCCATGTGACCAGTAGGCTTAGCCCACCGAACCAAACGGGTCGGGTCACTAGCCTATTTGGGCAGAACTAAGCCCATTATGACCAGCCCATAGTACTGCAAAAAGAGCTACTTAAATAGAGGAAGATAGGGTTTGAACCCAAGACCAGCCCTTTTAAAGAGGGAACATTATATAACTCACGTGTTTATAAATCATGTTAAAGTTATAGAATATATATATATATACTAGTAATGCCTGTGCTTGTCGGCACACAAAAGATTTCGAGGGCGGGGAGAATATTTTGAGGAAGTGACAATATTTCAAAAGTAACAATAAAATATTTCGAGAGCGGCAACAGAATTTCGAAAGAGATAACAATATTTAGAGGGTGATAACAATATTTCGAGGAACTGTTGTTCCGCTTAATCCACAAACCAGCAGAGGGTATTCCATTAGGATGAATTGGATGCAGTTTACACAACATGGGGGGATTTATAACAGGGATATCAAATCCCTCTCATTTCTTTTCTTACAAAACAGAGGACATAGGGGAAAGGATTATGCAATCTCAGACGGCGGGATGCCAGATGGCGAGCCTTGGCCGCCGGAGCAGACTGCGGGTCGTCGGTCGGGATGCCAGACGGTGGGCCGTGGCTGCCGGAGCAACCGGCTGAAAAGTACTAGGTCGCTCCCGGCCGATAAAAAAGAAAAAAAAATCATAAATAAACAGCTCTCATGAACGGATTAATGCAAAAAATCAGAGGTGAATCCCGTATAAATAGATCCCCATCTCTTTTGGACGATGTGGTAGACCACGATTGGGTCATAACAAAGTGCAGCAAAGCAATTGAGCAGCAAAAATAAGTTCGGGTCTCCTCCAGTAAGTCGGTCCAAGTCGGTGGGCTTGAATCACATCACAGTCGGCTGGAGTACGATTCACTTCCGGGCCAACTACCATCGTGCGGCTGTCATGCGCAAGGGCCCAACGACCGAGGTCGACCAATTGGAGTACCCCTTGCCCCCATATCGCTGCCCCCCCAAGTCATAGCCGTCCGATGCACCCATAGCCGACCAATGCATTGCACCCATCTCCAACTGGCAGACAAAGAAACGGGTCCGATTGACTCAGCGATATAGGCACCAGTTTGTACCTGATCACTGTCGTCCCTTTGCCCGCTGGTTGGGGTGAGTGTGATGCACCGATCGGATATGGGTGCAACGAACGACTGTGATTTGGGGGGTAGAGACATAGGCACAACTATTTTGGAGAGTAATGCTAAATAGCCAACTCGTTTGCCAACTTTTGTTGCTAACTCCACATGATGCGAAGAGCTGGCCTAGACAAATGCCACGAAAGTTAGCAATCCAAAAGTTAGCAAATTAGTTGGCTACACCGCACTGCAACCGTCATGCGGTAAGTGCGACACCGCACTACAACCGTTCGATGCACCATTGCGTAAAGCGGCATGCGGTAGTTGGCTATATAGGGGCATGCTATAATGCGGCATGCGGTAAGTGCGACACCGCACTACAACCGACTGATGCACCATTGCGTGCATGCGATGCACACAGCGGGTGCATCAGACGGCTACGATATGGTGCCGCACTTACCGCATGCCGCATTATAGCACACATTATATATATATATATATATATATATATATATATATATATATATATATATATATATATATATATAATATATATATATATATATATATATATATATATATATATATTATATATATATATATATATATATATATATATATATATATATATGGGAAATGAGTTCCTATGACATGTTATAGGGAGTACCCTATGACATATGGTGAGTTAGTAACCCTAGAATATTTAGAAATGTTCTGAATTTTTATGAGGATGATCACCCTATCTTAGATAGGACTCCCGAAAAAAATCGGCTCATTCTAAAACTTCTAGAGGCATCAAATATGATTTTTAATTAACGGTTAAAATGGATGGCCGAGAAAGCTTCTAGCATTTGATGCCTCAACAAGTTTTAGAATGCTTTGATTTTTTGTGGACATTCTATCTAAGGTAAGGTGATCACCCTCAAAAAAATTCAGCACATTCTAAACATTCTAGCATTACTAATTCACCACATGTCATAGGGTACTCCCTATGACATGTCATAGGAACCCAGCCCTATATATATATATATATATATATATATATATATATATATATATATATATATATATATATATATATATATATATATATATATATATATATATATATATATATATATTATATATATATATATATATATAGGGAAATGCTTAAATGCGGTCCTACAGTCCGTGTGGTCTGCATCCGCAGCCATCCGATGCACCACACCGTGCATCGGACGGCTACTTTGCCACTGGGTTAGACAAGCATCTCCAAATCGTTAGTTAGAGGTTTTAGAATGTTTTGATATTTTGTGAGGATGATTACCTTCCCCTAGATAGAACATCTAAAAAAACATTAGTACATTGTAAAACCTCTAGGTGCATCAAATGTTTTCTTCAAATTAACGGTTAAATTAATGGACGGTCGATAAAGCCCTTTAGATTTGATGCACCTAGAGGTTTTAGAATTAATGTGCTGATTTTTTATAGATGTGCTATCTAAGGGGAATGCTATTGATGGTGCCAAAAAATATCACCGGATCGTCGTCCACATGGCAGCAGCAGGGGAGGAGACATGACGAGACAACAGAAGTCCTTAGGGAGATCGCCCTTGTCTTTAGGCACACACTGGGTGACCTCGAATGACCAAAGAAGAAGCACCCCCGGATGATCTTGGGATTCAAGGCCAACTCTGATTTTTTTGGTAAGCTGCATTGTGACCAAAATAGGTTCTTGGAGGTCAAAGAACACTCCCGACCCCGTCAATCTCTCTCTCGCTCTCCCTCTCTCTCGCGCTCTACGTTGCCGGTGCCCATCGCCGATCAACCTCGATAGTCCGCACCGCAGTGAATGGGCCCAATATCTCTCTCTCTCTCTCTCTCTCTCTCTCTCTCTTCTCTCTCTCTCTCTCTCTCTCTCTCTCTCTCTCTCGGTTGGGGGAGAACCCACTTCCAACCGAGAGCATTTTTGCTACCCAGTTCATTAGCTGCACTTGCTTTTTAGTCCAATTGTGGACTGCCACATCATTCAAAACAAAGGGCTGGCACTACATTGTACAGAACTGCATTGGCCATTATGCTCTTGTTGTGGATGACCTAGCAGCCTACGATTGGGTCGTAAGCAAGTGCAGCAAATAAATTGGAAATTCAAATCTCAGTTGGTTGGCAGTGGGTCCGGCGTGCATCATAGCCGCACGATGGATGACGACCCAAAGGTGAATCCACTCCAACCAATGACGTGCGGCTGTGATACTCGCCGAGCCCACCGACCAGGGCGGCTGGAGGAGATTTGCACTCATGAACAGAGTTCGAATATTCTACGATTCTAGCAAACCTATAGTTGGAAATGGTAGCCATCCGATACGCACCACGTGAAAGTAACAACATCGCAGCCATTGTGAATAAGTGTGTTTCAAAGTGGGACCCGATGGCAGGCATACACTACAGGTAAATCGCACTCAATCGGACTACTGTGATGACGCTGGTTGTACGTGGTTTGCACTGGACGACTACCATCTCCATTGTAGGTCATTGGAACCATAGGAGATTTGATCTCTAATGAATTAGATAGCAAAAATGCACTCCTTAAAACTTGATGTCGCTTTTTTTAAAATCGATTTACATCATGATAGTGGAGTATTGTTCAATCGCTAATGTGTTGGAGTCTGTTGCTCGAATACATGATGGAGCCAATTATTGTTCTACTGATGGTGTCTCGATCACAGGCTGAAACATTTTGCCCAAGTATTGTTATGATGATGGTGTCCTGATCACCATATATCATGTTGGATTCCTTTTAAGAAAGCATGTCTGGGCTACTGATATCAACTGACATGAATTTTTTCTCTAATATTTTTTATAAAAAATTTCTACCTTATCACAATCTTTCTATTTGTATTCTTTTCTCATTTACATTATTTACTTTAATTCAATCTTGGTGTTGTTGCCATCGTGCTTTTAGACCATGATACCCCTTCCTAGATGTCGGCTCAATTTTCATGCATCAAGAGTGACACTTGACTCCTATGGCACCGATCCAAACAATGTAGTGTTGAAATCATTCATTCGTTTGCATGCTGGTCAGTAGTCATCACTGAAATCATCAAGTTTTCGACGAATGCCATTGGAGCATTAGTGAGGTTTTGGGTCGGGTTGTCTAGGGGTTGTCCCCTCTGTGGAGAGAGAGACGTTAGACATCAAATGACCAGAGTGTGCATGGGTGCATGGGGCCTTGGATGGGTCGTCTGTGGATTGTATCGTACATTAAAACATACGTTGTTTGCATGCCAGTCTGGGATGATATTAGTCGACAACCATCGAATGCCACCAGAGCATGGGTGAGGCTTTGGGTCGAGTTGTCTGGGGGGTTGTCCCCTCCAGCGCAGAGAGAAAGATGAGTTCCTATGATTACAGGCGTTCGATGCAGATGGGCCCCACCGATAAATCGCACGCAAGCCACTCATGTGTATGCATTGGAGAGCTGAATGTGATTCATCAGTGGGCCCACCTATATCAAAATATTGTGAGCATACGATGTAGTCCATG
>OX393560.1:56167241-56259741 GCA_947650365.1 Chamaelirium japonicum
TAAGCTTTGACTGGAACTTGGGTGTCTCTTTGTCAGGCTCCACACTGTCTTGGCCTTAACGGCAACTGTTCAATCATAGCGCGCCAAAGACTGGGTCAGGACTCAGGAGTCGTTGGAATTTAAAATTCAAAATTTCTAACATCTATGATAAGGAGGGACCCAAGAAGGCTTGTTGCTTTTTGGAAATTTCTGAAGTTAAGTTAGGGAGTCTGTCAGTAATTTTCTAATTAATGAAGCTTTGGATTAGAGTAATGAAGTGGCACCACTCTTCCACCAACCCCTCCACTAGGCCTTGGGCCATGGTTAAAGAATGAGAAATGCTATTCAGCCCAAAGGTTTTTCCGATTTCGCCGGCCCGATTGATGTGGTAGTGTGCAACTGGTGCTGTTAAAGATTTTTTAATCGCTAGTGGGTTTCAGCCACCAGTTGCACGTTGTCACGTCAATCGGTCCGGCAAAATTGGGACAAACCTTCGGGATGAATAGCATTGCTCTTAAAGAATTGGGTGGTGGTGGTGGTGGTGTAGAAATCTCAACTAGAGCCATTTGATTATGAGTAGTGATCCCATAAGGTGTCCCGTACCATCAGGTGGCAAGATCGATGAATCGATCGAGCACCATTAGTCCGCACTGAGTGATATTCATATGTCGGGTTGCCTATCATTGAACGATTGTGATGCATAAGGTCTGCCACCTTGCAATACGGGACGCGGACACCTTATGGAATCATTTCTCTTTGATCTAAAGGTTTTACAACTCCACTGTGGAGGTTGATCTTATGAATCCCCGACAATTCGTTAGGTTATTAGTAAACTTCACCTAAAGGGGTTGTAATATGAATTTTGAAGTGATGGCATGATGTGTTCACAAAGAAAATCAAAGGGTTTATACGAGAAATGAATGGATGAAGAGAATACCAAGCTACTATAACTTCTTGTCAAACCGACTAGTATAGGATGTTGTAGTCAAGATGGTTCATTTTTAGAAATGTACTAATCAACTGACAGATTGCTCGAGATGGCAATTCTCTTTTAGAAAAAAAGTGACATGAGAAGAAGAAG
The DNA here is from genome assembly GCA_947650365.1 of Chamaelirium japonicum. Taxonomy (NCBI): domain Eukaryota; kingdom Viridiplantae; phylum Streptophyta; class Magnoliopsida; order Liliales; family Melanthiaceae; genus Chamaelirium; species Chamaelirium japonicum. The sequence goes on from OX393560.1 coordinate 56,168,302, forward strand.
CTTAAGGATGGTTGATGGATCTACAAGTGATGGATGAAGAAGATGAGACTTTCACAATATGCATGCTTCACCACTGCGAGCTAAGCCAGAAGACAATGTTTCCTCTGCAAGTTTCCCCAACTTTCCAAAGCCCTTAAGCTTCTGACAGCCTAGCAAGCGAATGGGAGGAAGATGATTCCAATCAGATGATGTGTACATCGGTGAAGTTGAAAGGAGTAAGAATTGCACCTTCTTCTCCGGTGATGTTCCTGTACTTTGATCCCAGAAGAAGATGATGGCGTGAAGATGACGGAGATTGAACATGTACAGCTTGGTGTCAACAGTAAAACGATTAGGGAAGATACCATGATTGAAGGAAGATCCCGCAATCCACTGGTTTCATTTTGGAGGACTTTTTTGGCAAGTTCGATTCTTGAACTGAAAGAGAACTGTGAGTACCTAAAACCTTCTAGAGAGAGAGAGAGAGAGAGAGAGAGAGAGAGAGAGAGAGAGAGAGAGAGAGAGAGAGAGAGAGAGAGAGAGAGAGAGAGAGAGAGAGAGAGAGAGAGAGAGAGATTTGAAATCGTGAGGATTTAATTCTCCCCCCCCCCCCCCCCTCGTTTTTTCCTTATCGATTAAAGAGGGTTTTCATGTAAATTTATGTATTCATTGTGATTTATGTGATCTTCCTTGCTTTGCAGCTGCAGCCTCGATCCGTGTTTTCCATGAAAAACTTGCTAGATCTCCGAAGATCTGAGCCGTGGAACACACTTCCTCAGAGTGATCGGTTTTTCTCATCTAATATCTTGTTGTGAAGATCAACATATATGATTTGTCATGTAACACACTTGATCTTGAGATCTTGACCGTAGATAATATATTTTGGACTCACACCTTACATTATTTATCGCATGCTAGAATGATAGACATTATTAGGTTTACATTTAGGTTTAGGAATGTCATATCGATGACAAGTAGTTCGGTTCGGATTAGGTTTAGGTTTAGGATTAGGTCTAGGGTTCCATGGCTTATAGATCATTGGGTTTAAGTTTTGGTTTAGTTTTGAATGTCGTGGCATCAAATAAAAAATTGAAGTGAGGGAAGGGGTATTTTTGTTCTGCAATTTGGTTGTCCTTTAGGTCATTTGAACTTTTGACCAGGGACGGACTACTATGCCCTCTTTTTTTCTGATGAAAATGCACAAAAAAAAACTAACCCTGACAGAGAATCACATGATGACCTGGCCAAATGAGTTGTCGACTCAACTAACTTTTGAACTTTTATTTCAAATGTAATCTCTATCAGAATCTCCCTTTTCGACCATATACTAAAAGTCGAAAAGGGAGATTTAACCATGGTCGACTATATACTAAATGTGTGAAGTCCATTGCAGATAATCTTATTGCAGTAGCATGTCCTGGCCTGTATCTGATCAAGATCAAGTCTCCAATCTTCTTAGTGGATTATCCTCCAATTATGATGCTTTTATTACTTCCGGAGGGTATGTCAAATTCAAAACTACTTGGTCGATCAAGGGATACACCACAAATTCTCTTGCCCAAAATGGCACAGCCGAGAGGAAACATCGGCATATTGTGGAAACCGGTCTAACACATCTTGCCAAGGTCTCAGTTCCTCCAAAATATTGGGTCGATGCCTTCAACATAGCAGCCTATCTTATCAATCGGCTGCCTAGCTTGGTCCTTAAAGGCCTTTCACCCCTTGAAAAACTGTACGATCAAACTCCCGATTACCTCTCACTAAAAACCTTTGGCTGCTCATGTTACCCAAACACTCCCCCCTACAACTCACACAAACTAGAATTTCGATCCAAACAATGTGTTTTCCTAGGCTACTCACCCAATCACAAAGGCTATCGATGTCTTCACATCCCTTCCAATATCGCCTTTATGTGTCTACGAATCTCATATTTGATGAACCTTCATTTCCTTTTGCTACCCAATCTCTACCATTTCCTCAAAATCCCTCACCACAACCCATCAACGTACATTGGACCTTTGTCAATTGCATACCCTCCAACGGTTCGGGCCTTTGCCAATTGCATACCTATAGGAAGAGTAACAAAACTCTTCAACAGATGCACATGCTCTGCCTTCTCTTTACCTATCAGAAATTGGTATAGTTATCATTCGGTAACATTTATATGTAAATTCCTCTTCAATAATCAGGAATCAATACGAGGGCAATTTCGTAAATACATCTATGATGATTCCTCGTTAGTAATCAAGGGTCGATATAATGGCAGACTTGTATATATTTCACTAATGATTTGTCTTTTCCTTATGATATGCTAACTATTTTCTCTTTTTGCTAATTGATTCCTCTTTTGTATACTACATTCGGATTCTTATGAGATGTTGTCATATGTACATCCACTTTTTGGTACCTATAATAACATCCAAGATTAATCTGATGCTCTTGACAACAGTCAATTATCGCATCCACTTTCAATAATCGGATATATTCCATAGCTTTCTTTCTTATTTTGGTCTGTACTTTCTCAATGGATGTTGTCATTATTCATTGAGTAAAGCCCTGCCATGCTCTCTTTTTTGACATAACCCTTCCTTTGATTCTCTCTCAGCTTCCTAACATATCTCTTAGTTCTCCGAATGTAAATCTCAGATATCATGCACATATCTCAGTTATCCTGATGCATATTTCAGCTCTTATGGTTTGGATTTTTTTTATGATGAGAAATCTCTATATATTTCTTTTTTAGATCGTTCTCTCACTAAAAACTAGTTTCATCTATTGTGGAAACATTGTTTTATCTATTATCGAGTTATCTATTTCTCAGATATTCAGATATCCATTCCCATATACATAAATACTCGCTTCTTAGATGTTCAGATATCTATAACTTACATATACACACATTCACTGCATATCTGGTGATAAATTTAATTTTGATTTATCGTGCACTGGATAAAGTAAATTAGGTGAATAGCAATGGAACCAGCTATCCATCCTGACATATCAACTATCATGTTATTACATATAAGTTATCATGTGTTTTACTATTTATTATCTTACATAAATATCTAACTATCTCATGCAAGACCTCATATATCTTTTGTCATTCATAAGCCACACATTCTGCTAACAATCAATCGCCACTCATCACTATCATCTTATGCAATCAGATATTACAATGTTGGTCACTTTCAATTTTCACGTTCTACAACAACCAAAAACTCAATCATATCAGAAAACAACATTCGTTTATGCATTTCTCTAAACTTTTGCAGATATCCAAGCAGTATCCCTTTCAATATGTCTACCACATGTTATCATCGAGGATGCGATATGTATGTTGATTTATATGCACCAATAATACCTTAGATATCAAATGACAGATATATCTTACCCTAGATATCAAAAGACATATATATCTTTCCTTGGATATCTCTTACTTCAGATAAATCGTGTTTTAGATAGTATTTATATCACCTAACAAATACATTTCTCTCCATATAACTCACGATTCACGTATCAAAAATTTTAAATAACAAATATAACAAGCAAGCAGATATCCCAAAATAACAAATAGTAGATAAATCATACCTTAGATATCAAAATCTTACCTCGGATATCTTATGTCTTTCATATGCCACTTATTCTGCTAACAATCGCCAATTATCCCTGTCATCTTATGCTATCAGATATCCCAATGTTATCCGCTACCAGTTATTAGATATCTCATTCTACAACAACTAATTGCTCAAGTCATATAAAAAAGCAGCTATCATATACGCATTTTTTCAAATTTCTATATATATCCAAGCAATATCCTTTTAATCAGTCTACCACATGTTATCATTTGAGGATGCCACATGTATGTCTATTTTTATGCACCTATATAAGGGTAACAAGACATATGAGCATGTTAGAAGTAACTCAAAGATAGGGAAACTATTCTTTAAAATTATTGTTCATTCGATGGCATCCACCTCCGAATTTGGCTGGGGCCTAGAGACCAAAAAAATTATGGCTCCTGGAGAGGTTTGGGTGGATTAGGATCCTTTTGCATCATTCCCCAAGAACATTATGTTGTTATTGCCCATGCATTTTCAATATATATATATATATATATATATATATATATATATATATATATATATATATATATATAGGAACAACAAAATGATCCTGGGAATGAAGCCAAACACCCTATTACTTCATAGTAAATTTATTTTGAACTAATTTATTTATTCACAAAAAAATTTATATAAATATTAGCATTTAAAGAAAGGTCCCTATCAAATTTAATTTTCTTTCCATCCATCACTTTCTTCTGCCTGTGACACTTCAAGCACATTAATATAATAGTTGGTACATGTCTACAATGTAAGGTTAGCTTTCCTGTCATGCAATTATGTTTCTTTTGTTTGAATTAATTTGTTAATGTAGCCACCGTTTTTTCTTTTGTTCTATATAAATATAGGTATGAAACTTGTACTTTTGTGCATGGATAACATCTTCTTCTGATTTGGGTGTTTTCTTGTTTGCCTGGTTTAGGAGTTTTGCTTGTCTCATGCATTCTTGAATGTTTGTGGTTTATAAGTTATGTTCAGGACAAGAGTTAATGGATTTGAATGTGTTAAGCAGATAGTCCCATATTGGTAAGGGTAGTGGAGTGGCCTCTATAATATACCCAATGTGCTCTCCTCTTTTCAAAAGTCAGCTTTTTTTAGCACTTTGGGTGTTGTCAAATGAGTTGTGATCCCATAAGGTGTCATGTACCGTAAGGTAGCAAGACCGATGAATCGAGAACCATTAGTCTGTGTTGATTGATAGGATGCCTTATGGGATCATTTCTCTTTGATCCAAAGGTCATTACAAGTCCACTGTGGAGGTTGATCTTCTGAATCCCCGATAGTTCATCAGCATATTAGTAAACTTCACCCAAAGGAGCTATAATATGAATTTTGAAGTGATGGTATGATGTGTACCCAAAGTAAATCAAAGGGTTTATATGAGAAATGAATGGATGAAGAGAATACTGAGCTACTACAACTTCTTGTCGAACCGACTAGTAAAGGATGTCGTAGTCAAGATGGTTCATTTTCAGAAATGTACTAATAACGTCTATCATCCTAGCATGCAATAAAGAATGTAAGGTGCGAGTTCAAAATATATGATCTACGATCAAGATCTTAAGATCAAGTGTGTTACACCAAAAATCAATGTACTGGGCTTCAAAACAAGATATCATATGAGAAACACATATCACTCCGAGGAAGTGTGTTCCATGGCTCGAATCTTCGGAGATCTAGCAAGTTTTTTTTGTGGAAAACACAGATCGAGGGTGCAGCTGCAATGCAAGAAAGATCACATAAATCACAAGGAACATATAAAGTTACATGAAAACCCTCTTCAATCGAGAAGGAAAAAACGGGGGGTGGGGTGGGGCGAAATCGAAGGTAATTCACTATCAATTTGTGGTTACATGCTCTCAATCCCCACGATTCAAAGCTCTCTCTCTCTCTCTCCCTCTCCCTCTCTCTCATGCTTAGAAGGTTTCAAGAACGCATAGTTCTCTTTCAGTTCAAGAATCAAACTTGCCAAAAAAGTCCTCCAAAATGGTACCTTGGTCCTCTATTTATAGATTTTCGTGGCTAAGTAGTTATGGTTGGTCCGCTGATTGTGGGATCTTCCTTCAATCATGGGATCGTCCCTAATCATTTTACAGTTGACACCAGGTTATTCAATCTCCGTTGTCTTCTTCACGCCATCATTTTCTTCTGGGATCAAAGTACAAGAACATAGTTGGAGAAGAAGGTGCAACTCTTACTCCTTTCAACTTTATCGATATACACATTATCTGATTGGAATCATCTCCCTCCCTTTTGCTTGCTAGGCTGTCAGAAGATTAAGGGATTTGGAAAGTTAGGGAAGCTTGCAGAGGAAACTAACATCGTCTTTTTCCTGCTTAGTTCGCAGTGGCGAAGCTTGTCTAGAAAGACTCCTCTTCTTCATCCATCACTTGCAGCTCCATTAACCATCCTTAAACTTCTTCTTCCTAGATCCCTTTTCTTCTAAAAGAGAATTGACATCCCAAGCCCTCTTTGATTCGATTTGGTACCTTCTTACCTTATAACTATAGGAAGAGTAACAAAACTCTTCAACAGCTGCACGTGCTCTGCTTTCTCTCTAGTTTTCAGAAATTGTTATAGTGGTCATTCGGTAACATTTCCATGTAAATTCCTCTTCAATAATCAAGAATCAATACGAGGGCGAATTTGTAAATGATTCCTTTTCAGTAATCAAGGATCGACGTAATGGCAGACTTGTATATCTCACTGATGATTTGTCTTTTCCTTCTGATTCTGCTAACTATCTTCTTTTTTAGCTAATTGATTCCTCTTTCTTATGCCACTTTTGAATTCTTATGAGATGTTGTCACATGTACATCCTCTTTTTGGTACCTACAATAGCATCCAAGATTAATCTGATGCTCTTGACAACAGTCAATTGTCGCATCCACTTTCAGTAATCAGATATATTTCGTGGTTTTCTCTCTTCATCTTGGTCTGTACTTTGTCAATGAATGTTGTCATTATTCATTGAGTAAATTCTTGCCATGCTCTTTTTTTTTGACATAACCCTCCTTTGAGTCTCTCTCAGCTTCCTAACGAATCTCTTAGTTATCCAGATGTAAATCTCAGATATCATACACATATTTCAGTTATCTTAATGCAGATTTCAGCTCTTATGGTTTGGATTTATCTTTTTGTGCTGAGCAATCTCTATATATCTCTTTTTTAGATCGTTCTCTCGCTAAAGACTAGTTTCATCTATCGTGCCAACATTGTTTTTATGTAATCACTTAGAACTAAAAAAACTAGCCTAAAATCAATCAAAATTATCTTTTTGGGGTCGAAAAATAGGTTTAATGGCAAAGATATTAACCACATCGTAGATTTCGTTGAGATCTTTCCATGTTGAGGTCATAATAAGGAATCTGACAACCAAGTGCAAAGTTATGATCGTTTGAAGTTTACAAAGAGTATTTGAATTTCCCAATACTCCCGATAGCCCAGAACGTCTTCCTTATATGTACGTGTGTTGCATCATATAGATATCTCTCTGTATACTCAATTATCGATTTATCTATTTCTTAGATATTCAGATATCCATTCTCCATATACATAAATAGTCATTGCTTAAACCAAATATCTATGACGCACATATACACACGTTCACTGTATATCTGGCGGTAAATTTTGATTTATCGTGCACTGGTAAAGTAAAATAGGTGAATAGCCATGGAACCAGCTTTCCATCCTCGCATATCAACTATAATGTTATCACATACTACTTATCATGTTATCTACTATATGTTATTTTACATAAATATCCAACTATCTCACGCAAGACCTCATATATCTTTTGTCATTCATATGCCACACATTCTACTAACAATCACCACTCATCACTATCATCTTATGTTATCAGATATCACAATATTATCCAATTCCAGTTATCAGATATCTCATTCGATAACAACCGAATGCTCAATTCATATTAGAAAACAACTATCGTTTATGCATTTCTCCAAACTTTTGAAGATATCCAATCAGTACCCCTTTCAATCTGTGTACCACATGTTATCATCTGAGGATGTCATATGTGATATCTATTTCTATGAACCTATAAGACCTCAGATATCAAATGATAGATATATCTTGCCCCAGATATCAAAAATGATAAATATAACTTACATCAGATATCTCATACTTCAGATAAATCGTGTTTCAAATAGCATTTATATCACCTAACTAACATATTTCTCTTCATATAACTCACTATTCATGTATCAAAAAATTTAGATAACAAATATATCAAGCATGCATTATATTTTACTTGGATATCCCATAATAACAAATAGTAAATAAATCTTACCTCGGATATTTTGCACATTAGATAATGTTGTGATTCGAGGCCATCGTGGAGTGGAAGTAGCGAAAGAACACGACGTTCGAAGAATTTCCACGAAGAATACGTTGTAACACTACCACTGAGAAGACGAAACAAATAAACAAAGCACAAAGAAATCACACACGATGTCTGGTAACAACGATCAATGGATTCACTATTGTGGGGATAACCCGAGTATAAGATCTTTGCTTATCTCCAATCCCTCACAATACCCACAAAAAGAAGACCTCCCACAAGAGACAAGATACTGCAACCCTTTCACCCCGGAGAAATAAGAGAAAACCCTTTCTAAAGACCACAAGTTTTCTTGGATTGCTCTCTCTATCTCTCTCCCTTGATGATGGTTATCCTTTCTTGTAGCTTCTCTTGTATCATAGGTTCATTATAGACCTTCCCTTTTATAGGCGTACATTCGTATACAAGTTGTAAAAGGAATCCCACGAAAAAATACAGGTCGAACCGCTTCACCGGCGTGCTGTCATATCAAGTCGTGCGTATGACCTTGGGAGGTTGCGCGCACAACTGTGTCTGGCCGATTCCTCCTTGCTCCTGAGCTTTGTCTTCCACTGTTTCTTCGTGCACAAACCTTGGAGTTGTATGCGGTTGATTTGGAGCCACATCTTCAATAATTCCCACCTTGGCGTCATAACAAGACATGAGCACTCCTTGACCATAAGCCCCTTCTCTTTGCATAGCAAATCCATCGCCTGATCGCCGTCGTCACCTTTGCCCTCGAACTAGGAGCCCTGTCATATCAAGTCGTGCGTATGACCTTGGGAGGTTGTGCGCACAACTGTGCCTGGCCGATTCCTCCTTGCTCCTGAGCTTTGTCTTCCACTGTTTCTTCGTGCACAAACCTTGGAGTTGTATGCGGTTGATTTGGAGCCACATCTTCAATAATTCCCACCTTGGCGTCATAACAAGACATGAGCACTCCTTGACCATGAGCCACTTCTCTTTGCATAGCAAATCCATCACCTGATCGCCGTCGTCACCTTTGCCCTCGAACTAGGAGCCCAATCACCGTGCTTAGTGATTGCCCAAGTCTTTCGATTTGGCAACTAGAACCCACCTCCTGATCATCTTCGCCCTTGAACGTGCTCTACCTGCACCCTTGTTATTAGATATCTCATTCCACATCTTCAACAGATAACTCATTCCGCAGATATCTTATGTCTTTTATATGCCACACATTCTGCTAACAATCGCCACTCATCCCCACCATCTTATGCTACCAATTATTAGATATCTCAAACCATAACTAATTGCTCAAGTCATATAAAAAAAAAATTATCATGTATGCCTTTCTTTAAATTTCTATAGATATCCAAGTAATACCCTTTTTAGTTTGTCTACTTCATGTTATCATCTGAGGATGCCACAAATATATCTATTTTTATGCACCTATATAAGGGTAATAAAACATATGAATATGTTAGAAGCAACTTAAAGGTAGGGAAATTATTCTTTAAAGCTATTGTTGATTTTATTGCATCTAACTCTGAATTTGGCTGGGGCCTAGAGTCCAAAAAAATTATGGCTCTTGGAGAGGTTTGGAAGGATTAGGGTCCTTTGACATCATTCCCCAAGAACATTATGTTGTTCCTGCCTTTGCATTTTTCATCAAAAAAAAAGTATAGACAGAAACAACAAAATGATTCTGGGAATGATGCCAACCACCCTATTACTTTATAGTAATTTATTTTGAACTAATTTATTTATTCACAAAAAAAATTATTTAAATATTAGCATTTAAAGGAAGCTCCCCATCAAATTCAATTCTATTTTCACCCATCACTTTCTTTTACATGTGACAGTGCAAGCACATTAATATAATAGTTGGTATATGTCTGCAATCTAAGGCTAGCCTTGCTGTCATGCAAATATGTTTCTTTTGTTTGAATTAATTTGGTATATGAGAACATTCTATATTCCTCTCTCGGATCTCAGGTTTTGGCAACCGCTCTTGGCCTCCTCGGACGCCGGTGACGACTTTGGGGAGGCCGGACCCTCGGTTGCGGCTCGTTCTCGAAGAGGATTTGCCCCCCCCCCCCCCCCCCCCCCCCCCTCCCCCTTTGTGCATACGGGCTCCTCCGATAGCGGCTTTTTGTGTTCGTAGCGACGGATACATGTGTCACCCTCTTCCTCGATCGGTGGTCCTCTATCGACATCGGAGGCATGGTTCCTCGTCGGTTGTAGTCGGGGATGCAGATCTGGCCCCGATCCTTGTTGGCAGCGGTGGTTCTTTCAGATCTGGCTTACACTGGCCGGTGGCGCGGGTTCCGATGATGTGGTGGTGGCGGCGGTCAATGGTAGCTGGTGCGGCAGCGGTGTTCCTTCAATTTGGCTGAGGTGCTGGAGATGGTGGCGGTGGTGTCTGCCGGTTTGTTTTGGGCACATTCTCCGGAGCTAGCGACCTCTGCTTTGGGTTTGATCTTTTTGGATCCATTTTGTGTGTGTTTTTTTATGTTTTTTTTTCTTTTCCTGTTGGGGATTTTGATCCGCCCTGTGTGGCGTTGTACTCCACCGGTGGTGGTGGTTGTTGGGTTCGCCCGAGTGGTGGTGTGGTGGGACCTTGTCCCTTTGTTGCGCCGATATGTGGAGCCTCCAGGAGTCTGTTTGTGACTCCCACCAGTTGATGACCGTTGTAGTCATCAGATCTAGTACCAAAAAAAAAATGGTATAAGACATGTAGCCACTGTTTTTTCCTTAGTTCTATATAAATCTAGGTATGAAACTTGTACTTTTGTGCATGGATGTTGTCTTCTTCTGATTTGGGTGTTTTCTTGTTGTTGGGTCATCATATTCTTGTTGCCTGGTTTAGGAGTAACGCTTGTTGGTCTCATGTATTCTTGAATGTTAGTGGTTTATAAGTAACTAGTGCATGCCCGTGCCTATCGGCACTGTAACGGGCCGCCTTCGGCGGCAACACACATATCGGCACAACATCAAGCCGACTTCGACGAAAAGACACCCATCGGGCATCATCACTCCCACCTACACCATCGTATTCAACGGCAACACACCTAATCGCCTTCAGTGGTCACACCCCCGACTGACTTCGGGCCACCTTCAGCGGCAACACATCTTAGTTAAAGTGCATACTCATGCCTGTCAGAACTCGGGCGTGAACAAGGTTTTATTTTATTTTTTGTTTTTGAGGGTGGGGGGGGGGGGGGGGCGATCTTATCGGCGCGAGAGGGGGGCGTAAAGGGAGGGGATCACAGTTTCCTGATTTGGGGTTGGGGCGTAAACATTTTTTTTTTTTTTTGAGATGAGCTAGGATTTTTAAAAAATTTGTATTACCGATTCTCTCTATGTTTCTTTGTTAATCTTTTTCAGTTTGAATGTTTTGTCTAGCCAGCATGCGTGTTTTTGTCTAGTCAGCACAATACTGGCGTGCCATGTTATATCAGTTGAATGTTTTACCTAGTCAGTATGCGTGTTTTTGTCTAGTTAGCGTTCCATTTTGTCTAGTCAATACAATACCGTCGTGCCATATTATATAGATGTTCAGGACAAGAGTTAATTGATTTGAATGTGTTGAGCAAATAGTCCCACATCAATAAGGGAAGCGGAATGGTCTCTCTTAATATATCCAATGTGCTCTCCTATCTTCAAGAGTTGGCCTTTGTGAGCACTCAAGGTGTTATCATATGGTATCAAAACTGGGCTCGTCTCTTGCTCCAAGTGTGCCCTTTATCGATTGTTCCTTGCCACACATGCTCCGAGGGGGGGGGGGTTGACATAGTCCTCTGGTTTAGTCCGAGATCGATAAGGGGGCCCCCATTGGCCACTTAATATATCCGTTGTGGACCACTCGAACAACGCTTCTAGCTGGTACTGTCTGCAAATAATATTTTTATAGACTAAAAATTTTATTAATAAAGATTTCCAAATGAATAACAAGGGATTATGTTTTGAGGAACTTAGTGTATGTGGCTCTTGTCTTTGGGGTTTTTGTGTATGTCACTTTCAACTCTATGGACTGATGAGTTCATAGGCTCGACGCATTTCAACTGTCAAAGTTATTTATAGTTCTTAGGAATCCATCACTTGTAAGTTCCCCAAAAAATCCATCCCCAAAAAATCCATCACTTTTGAGGAAAAAAAAAGTATAAAGAAAGATTAAAGATGAGCCTGGCTCGATCGGGCCTGGCCCAAATTCAGGCCCATTGCGAGTCAATTACCTTGCTAACATTTCAATCCAGATTCAATTACCTTGCTCTTGCACAGACACACCCACCAGGGGAGAGGAGAATTGTCAAAGCAACCGATGCTTGGTTGAGGAGGTTGTGGGTTCGACTCTACCTCCCCTCGAGCATTGGAGGTTTTGGGCTTTGCAAACTTTTTAATTGAAACTCCCATACATTAAAACATGAGACTATTTATTCCATATAAATTTCATCAATCATAAACGATTCATACACCAACTAAAAATTCAAGAACATCAAAACAAAGAAGAACATCGACAACCTTGTGTTCACTTAAGACCTGTGGAGACCGACGATTGCGAGCAATATCAGCAACAAATATGCAACCGATGCAAACATGGACAACACAATGGACGCGATCACGCCAGCGCAGAAGTTCCCCGCCACGTCGCAGATTTTCTGCCAGCCCAGCTGGTTCTGACCCTGCTCGGCCACGACGCTGATCGCCGCGGCTGCATTGTTGCACGAGAAGAGGAGCACCCCCATAATATCAGCACCCAAGACCACCCCCGAACAACAGATCGTCGCCACTACAGGAAGATCTGGGGGTGGAAAACAACTGGCCTCCAACCTTACTACTACAACAAATGAACTCGAGGATTGGAGACAGTCAATCTTCGACTTCTTCAAACATGGCAAAATGCCCGAAGATCCACTTCAAGTGAGAAGACTTCAAAGGAAACTGCCCTGCTATGCCTTTCAAGCGAGTCCTACTGCTCGAGGGGAGGTAGAGTCCACTTCAAGTGAGAAGACTTCAAAGGAAACATGGCAAAATGCACGAAGATCCACTTCAAGCGAGTCCTACTGCTAACATTTCAATCCAGATTCAATTACCTTGCTCTTGCACAGACACACCCACCAGGGGAGAGGAGAATTGTCAAAGCAACCGATGCTTGGTTGAGGAGGTTGTGGGTTCGACTCTACCGCCCCTCGAGCAGTGGAGGTTTCGGGCTTTGCAAACTTTTTAAATTTGAAACTCCCATACATTAAAACATGAGACCATTTATTCCATATAAATTTCATCGATCATAAACGATTCATACACCAACTAAAAATTCAAGAACATCAAAACAAAGAAGAACATCGACAACCTTGTGTTCACTTAAGACCTATGGAGACCGACGATTGCGAGCAGTATCAGCAACAAATATGCAACCGATGCGAACATGGACAACACAATGGACGCGATCACGCCAGCGCAGAAGTTCCCCGCCATGTCGCAGATTTTCTGCCAGCCCAGCTGGTTCTGACCCTGCTCGGCCACGACGCTGATCGCCGCGGCTGCACTGTTGCACGAGAAGAGGAGCACCCCCATAATATCAGCACCCAAGACCACCCCCGAACAACAGATCGTCGCCACTACAGGAAGATCTGGGGGTGGAAAACAACTGGCCTCCAACCTTACTACTACAACAAATGAACTCGAGGATTGGAGACAGCCAATCTTCAACTTCTTCAAACATGGCAAAATGCCCGAAGATCCACTTCAAGTGAGAAGACTTCAAAGGAAACTGCCCTGCTATGCCTTTCAAGCGAGTCCTACTGCTCGAGGGGAGGTAGAGTCCACTTCAAGTGAGAAGACTTCAAAGGAAACATGGCAAAATGCCCGAAGATCCACTTCAAGAGAGTCCTACTACTAACATTTCAATCCAGATTCAATTACCTTGCTCTTGCACAGACACACCCACCAGGGGAGAGGAGAATTGTCAAAGCAACCGATGCTTGGTTGAGGAGGTTGTGGGTTCGACTCTACCGCCCCTCGAGCAGTGGAGGTTTCGGGCTTTGCAAACTTTTTAAATTTGAAACTCCCATACATTAAAACATGAGACCATTTATTCCATATAAATTTCATCGATCATAAACGATTCATACACCAACTAAAAATTCAAGAACATCAAAACAAAGAAGAAAATCGACAACCTTGTGTTCACTTAAGACCTATGGAGACCGACGATTGCGAGCAGTATCAGCAACAAATATGCAACCGATGCGAACATGGACAACACAATGGACGCGATCACGCCAGCGCAGAAGTTCCCCGCCACGTCGCAGATTTTCTGCCAGCCTAGCTGGTTCTGACCCTGCTCGGCCACGACGCTGATCGCCGCGGCTGCACTGTTGCACGAGAAGAGGAGCACCCCCATAACCAAGTCGGCCGAGGCCAAGGGCAATGCCAAGTTGCTCGAGTTGGCCCGCTTCATGATAGAGATCACCAACAAGGCCACGGAGTACAAGAAAGCCAGCACATTGATCACAATGAAGTATCTGTTGATAGCAGACAATGGTAGATGAAAATTAGTTCAGCTCGAATTTTAACGATGTGAGCATGGAATTTGTTGTGCAGATAGTCCCACATCAGCTAAGGGGTGGGAGTTCCGCTCTTCATATACTCGTTGCTTCCTTCCCCTCACAACCGGTTTTGAGGGGCACGGGATTAGTGGCATGGTGCTAGAGCTAACCCTACCCCGTCTCTCCTCGAGTGGGCCTCCATCAACTAAGGCGCTTTCTCTGCATGCGGGTAGGTACCCTTTGAAACACGCTCTGCGTGCGTGCGGATATTGAGTGGATAGTCCCACATCATCTAAGAGTGGGAGTTCCGTGTCTTTATATACATGTTGCCCCCTCCCCCTCACAACTGGTTACAAAATTCCTACGAAATTATCGAAATATCTTTTTCCCTAAGAATCAGACAGCATTAATCAAAAATGTTGATAGTACCAAATTTTCTTCCGATATAATAAAATGTTGGGCAAAATGATCAACAATTGACTGAAATTCGACATTATTTTCTTTCATAAAATTTCACCAAATTCTTTCATCATTTCAGTAAATAAGTCATCTTTTTCAGTGAGAAATATTATGTTTTTCCTCCAACCTGATTTTTGACAACATTTGATCCAAAATCACAAAAAAAAAAGATGAAATAGAAAATTTTCACCGATATTTAATCAAAATCCGACAAATTTTTTATCTTGAGATCCGAAATCGGTGTTTAAAGCCTTGATGAGATAGGGGTGAGAGGCATTACATGTAGGCGGAGGAGTAGGTCGACTTGACCGTCCCGGTGAGCGATGTCACCCCATCGGTGAGGGTCACCGTCTCTTTTGCGGTTCCCATGACTATCGCTGCGATGAACGTCAGAATGACTGCGACCCCACGGAGGATGTATCCGGTGAGCCGCACCGGTCTTGATGTTGAAGCTCTTTCAGTGTACCCTTGTTGGGTCCGAACCCCTTGGGTTCCATTAGTACCAGTGCTAAATTGGGACTCCATAGTCCAATATCAGAGGAGAGAGAGAGAGAGAGAGAGAGAGAGAGAGAGAGAGAGAGAGAGAGGAAGGTGTTATATCTATAGGATGGAGTCAAGGAGGCATGGAGTAGTTGGTAAGATAATATGATACTTACTACTAACACTACAAGCTGTAAACCCCAATTGTTAATGCAATGTCTAAGTCAAAGTCAATTTTATTTTGGGTAAATTACGAAAACCCCAATTTTTAATACAAGCTGTAAACCCTAAACTATACACCGCATTTCATATTGGTCTCTCAAATTTGTTTTTGAAAAATTTGATCCTTGAACTATGCTCCATCTGTATTTAGCCTCCTCCGTCAACTTTTTAGCCCAAAAATACCCTTATTAATTTCCAATAAGTCTCAAAATAATTTAAGAATATTTAACTTATGCTTACTAGGACAAGGATATTTTTAGAATAAAGATTGACAGAGGGGGGGCTAAATGTAGACGGAGCATAGTTCAGAGATTAAGTTTTTTTTTAAAAAAAAAGTTGAGGGACCAATATGAAATGAGGTGAATAGTTGGGGGGAGGTTTTATAATTTTCCCTTTTTTTTTTGTTTTTGCCAATAGAGCCAAACTCAATTGCACCAAAGGTTCTCTTTCTCGATCGGGCTGCTTACTGAAGTTTGAATGAATCCACAACCAGCATTCCATTTAACAATATGGGTAGCATGTGCATAATGAGAGACAAATTTCCAATAGCATTGCTTGCACTGGGCAAATCTCTAGGCATTGACTTTAGGGTTTTGGGTTGCGGGGGTGATTGAGTATGGATTACGGAACCGTAAAGCTCTGATACCAATTATTTAAAATATAATATTGGTCTTAGATCGATTATGATGATGCCGATTTGAGAACCTCAGCAATGATGGTGTCATCCTCTGCCAAGCAAAAGCACTTAACATAGTCTTTCCGAACCACACTATCATCGTGGTTCGGGATCCACCGATAGACACCTACCGTTTGTGTCCACTAAGGACGGATTTGGAATGTTGCGATCTACACAGGCCACCAGATATACCCTTGGGACTCCCATCATACGAGCCGACTGATCTAAACGCTGGAACAGGTGTCTGTCGGTGGACCATCGTGGTTCGGTACGACTAATTTTAGTCATTCGCTGCCTAGTAGGGAGCCGTTCAAGGCATGGACCAAATCAAGGGCAATCATATGATAGTTTGTTGTAATCAAATCATTGGTAGCATTTGATAGTTTCATTCGTAGTATATATTGTTACACAATTTGAGGGGTATAAGTCTTAACACATGCAATTACCTAGATTCTTACTTAAGTTACAAATGGTTAAGTTCTGTCATACAAAATATATGACAAATTTTAAGTAAAAAAAATAATATTGATAATTATGATTAAAATGCAGCAAGTAAAAATTTTATTAAATTCTAAAACCAGAGATAGCAATGAATCCTTATTATTAGTGTTGGGAAAAAAACAGTCTTCCTAAAATATTTTGGGCGCAGACCAGGGCGATGGCTCGAGGGAGATCTCGAGTGCAACCCCTAGGGTTTCCTTGAGAGCCGCACGGCGTACGCTCCCAAGGTACCTCGACTTCTCGACCGGGGCCCAACGAAGGGGGAGGATCAGAGAGGGTGGAAGGGAGGCGTCGTTCCCGAGATAGGCGTCTCGGGGACGTCTCTCGACCGTCCCTGAAGACCAACCCCAAGGTCTCCTTCGCCGACGCAGTTAGGAGACCGGCTCCCGGTCTAGAGAAGATCAGGCGTACCCCGGCGAGAGGCGTCCCTGGCACTCGCAGAGGCGATCTCAGGCGCCGTTGTCACCGGTGCGGGGAGCGGGATCACGTGGTTTCAGACTGTCGCAACCCCCTCGTCTGTTTCGCCTGCGGGAAGGTGGGTCACACCTCTCATCGATGCAGGATGGCTCGATCTACAGAGTCATCTGGATCTTCCACCGCAGGAGCTGGATCTTTGGTTGATCTCCCAGACGATTCTCGGAGGGAGGAGATGATGGAGATCCTCAACAGATCTGGGGTGTGCCGGGTCTTTCGGAGATCGGTGTCCGCCGTTGAGCTCTCCGGACACCTTCGTCACGCCTGGCAAGGTTCATGGGCTTGGCCGACACAAGAGATCGGTAATGGTGAATTCCTTGTGGAATTTCCATTCCGTCAGTTCTTGGAGATAGAAGTCAGAGGGGGAATGGGGGATCTGGGAGTAGTCTTAGCCTCCTTCCGTCACTGGGATGAACTGGGAGGGGCGGTCGCGAGGAGGAAGAGGACGACTGTTAGGGTTACCATCTTCGGTCTACCCTTCGATGCCTGGGGGAAAGCTCCATTAGGTCTCTATTGGAGCCTTACGGGATGGTCAGGGAATGTTTCAATACATTATCAAATATTACCCACAGGCGCTTCTTTCAGGCCACAATGATCTACTACGAGCCAATTCTGGTCCCTCCTACTCTGCAATTCTTCCACGGATGCAGGGTCTTCAGGATTCGCCTCACCACCTATGTGCTTGGTGAATGTTCCTTTCTTCCCCCTCCTCCTTTGGGTCATTTTCCGACCATGGATCATGGACCTGGGAGTAGGATTTCTTTCAACAAACCAGTCATTCCCCCAGGCTTCAGTCCTCCGATGGCAGCTGGACCCCAGCCGATGAGGTTTCAGCAAGCCTGCGTCAAGCCTCCTCGTTTTCCAGTGCTGGTAGAACATGTGGATAGTACGTCACCGCCAAGAGAATCCTTCGGCAGAGAGCCGGGTCCAGATCTAGGTACGCCTTCCCTTCAACAGATTTCTCGGGATACAGGTATGGCTTGCCTTTCAGGGGGTGCTTTCTTAGCCCCTGATTTTTCTACTGAATCAAATTTTGATTTGGGCGGCGCGAGGGATTTTGATTTTTTCTTTCCGAGTGAGGGTGCCAGAGAGGCTGGTGGGGCACCCCACGTCAACTCTTTTGCCGTCATCCACGAGGGCACCTCTGGTGGGTACTCTGACCCAGCCGGGATGGATGTACAGGGGACCACTATTGTGACTCAGGAGGAGCATGGTCCAGTTATGATGCCTATCGCGGAAGATAGCTCTCTCTTCAGGGAGCTCAAAATTCTAACATTGATGTCAATAGGGGTGCCTTAGTAGAGCTCGTGTCGCAATGGAGCGAGCATGGGAGCTAGGAGCAGCAGGCGGATGGGGGTGGTAACTAGCTTCAGTCCGCTAGGAGAAGCTTCAGACAAATTTTGTAGCGCTCGACGGAGGACCCGATGCTAGCTCAAGCTTTGGTTCGATCAAAGTTGCGCCTTTTGGAGTTAGACCAATCCGACCCCTCTGTCTCTCTGCCTCTTTCCTTTTTGGAAGACGATGTAATTCTGGACATAGCAAAGAAGTGTGGGTTTATCACTACCCTTGAGTTGAATGGTGTTCATTTTTTTCTGGATTCTATTCGAGCTATGGAAGAGAAGAGGGCGAAGTTAGCTTCGGCCTGATGGAGACTTTGAGGTTTTCTTAATGAAAATTCTGTCTTGGAATGTTAGGGGCTTAGGCAAATCAGAGAAGAGAAGAGCGGCTAGTACCTTTGCATCAATCCACGATGTGGACGTCATCTGCATCCAAGAGTCGAAGCGGGAGAACCCTACTAATCATTTTTTTTGCTCTCTTAGTACTAACAAGATTGCCAAATGGGAAGCGAAGGATGCTACAGGTGCTTCAGGAGGTATTCTGGTAGGGTATAACGATGACCTCTTCCTTCTTTGAAGTATGAACGTAGGGGTCTTCTCCCTCTCTCTCACCCTAGAGAACAGGCTAGACGGAGAGGAATGGTTGATCTCTTCTGTTTACGGCCCGACCGACCACAGCAGGGGGGACGACTTTTGGGCAGAATTGTCTTCCCTTCGGGTAAATTTAATGAGACCTTGGGCCATCGCAGGAGATTTCAACGTCATGAGAGGGACAGGAGAGAGACTACGCAGCGGTGGTGACTTCTCCTCAATGAGAGATTTTTCCAACTTCATCCGACAACAAGAGCTGATTGATCTCCCGCTCACAGGTCGTACCTTTACTTGGAGTAATAAAAGGGAAGACCCGATCTTAGCTAGGCTAGATTGGTTCCTAATTTCAATAGATTGGGATTCTCGGTACCCGGGATCGATTCCAAATGGGACTGGCTTCATGTGTGTCGAACCACGCCCCAATCCTTCTTTCGACTGATTCCATCTCGTCAGTACACCCTCCTTTCCGTTTCGAGCTCATGTGGACAGTCGAGGAAGGCTTCGGAGATTTGCTCGTAGGGTGGTGAGAGGAAGCAGGTCAACACGAGAACTCGGCTCTTAATATGACTCAGAAACTCCGTTTCGTTAAGAAGAAACTTATAAGTTGGAGTAGGGATCATTTTGGGAATGTGATGAAGCAGAAGGCTTCGACCTTGGCGGCAATACAGTCCCTAGAGGTCCGGGGAGAAACTACAAACCTTACAAATTTAGAAGCAGCAGAATTGTCGAGGCTGAATGAGGCTTTAGTTATACTTCTGCAAGAGGAAGAGATGTGGAGGAAGAGATCTAAGGAGCAATGGATCAAGCTAGGCGATGCTAATACCTCATATTTCCACAGGGTAGCAAACGCTCACCGTCGGAAGAACTTCTTGTCCTCCTTGTACCATGAAGGGAAGTCCTTGTCTTCTACTTCCGATATTCTGGAGGCAGCTACAACGTACTTCAAGAGTTCTTTTCGGGAGGTAGACGAGAAGGCAGGGGTTTCTTTAGACTGGAATGGCCTGGATTTCCAATTCTTGCGGCAGGAAGACACGGACATTGACGTGGACTTTACCGATGAGGAGTTTCGAAGAGCGATCATCCAATCCAAAGGAGATGGAGCTCCAGGGCCAGATGGTTTCCCAATATCCTTCTACCAGAAATTTTGGAATATGCTGAAGGCTGACCTTTGTCGCTTTTTGTGAGACTTCTTCTCAGGCAAGGTACATCTTCACTACTTGAACTACTCTTGGATAATTCTTTTGCCAAAGAAATCTGACACAGAGGTTATCAGGGACTACCGTCCTATCTCGCTAGCAAATTGCTTGTACAAGATAGTTTCGAAGACTCTCGC
The DNA here is from genome assembly GCA_947650365.1 of Chamaelirium japonicum. Classification (NCBI taxonomy): domain Eukaryota; kingdom Viridiplantae; phylum Streptophyta; class Magnoliopsida; order Liliales; family Melanthiaceae; genus Chamaelirium; species Chamaelirium japonicum. The sequence goes on from OX393560.1 coordinate 56,188,822, forward strand.
TAATAGATTGGCAAGCAACATCTCTTCTCTAGTATCTCCTTCACATATAGCCTTCATTAAGGGAAGAATGATATTAGACAGTGTGGCGGCGGCACACGAAACGATCTTTCACCTGCGAGAATCAAGAGAAGAAGGGGTGCTGCTGAAGTTGGATTTTGAGAAGGCTTTTGACCAGATTAGATAGGACTTTCTGTTGGAAATGCTGAAGGCTAAAGGGCTCTCTAATAATTGGGTGGGCTGGATTGAGAACATTCTGCCTTCGTCCAAGATAGCTTTCATATCAATGAGGAACAAGGTAAAGATTTCAAGGTCTACAAAGGGTTGAAGCAAGGTTGTCCGCTATCCCCATATCTTTTTATTTTGGTGGTTGACATCTTCGATGCTGCTATTCGGAAGGCGAATTTAGAAGGGCTTGTGAAAGGAGTTGGAGGATCCGGCTGGACTACGTCCAATCTGCATTACGCGGATGACTCACTTTTATTTTCTGGAGCTTGTCCTTTCCAACTCGTCTCGTTGAAAGTACTGCTCTATGGCCTAGAATTGACGTCCGGATTGAAGATCAACTTCCTGAAAAGTTGTTGAACTGCAAGGAAGCAACTCTCCCGATGAAATACTTGGGCTTACCAATCAACGACAAGGCCTTAAGGCGGGAAGATTGGGAGCAACTGATTCAGAAAATCGAGAGAAGGTTGGAAGGCTGGAAGGGACGCTTCCTATCCTCCGGAGGCAGATTGGTCTTGGTAAACTCTGTCCTCTCGTCAATCCCATCTTACTACCTTTCCTTCTTCTACCTCCCTTCGTGGGTGATCGACAGAATTGATAAAATCAGGAGATCCTTCTTCTGGCACGAAGTCGGAGGCACTGTAGGAGGTTATAATCTCTTGAGTTGGGATCAAGTATGTCTGCCGAAGAACCTAGGAGGCTTGGGGGTGTTGGATCTTCGTCGGTTCAATATCTCCATGCTTGGGAAATGGTGGTGGCGGCTACAACAAGGAATAGGAGGATCTTGGCGAGAAGTTCTCCTAGCCAAATAGTTCAAAAGGTTCTCCCCCTTACATTCTAGGAGCAGGGTCTCTGGCCATATTTCACATTTCTGGTGGGGAGTACTGAAGGTTAGAGACTTCTACAAGGTAGCGACCACCATATCGTTAGGGGACGGAAAGCTTATCAGATTTTGGAAGGATGCCTGACTTGGGAGCTTGCCGTTAGAGCAGCTATTTCCCTCTCTTTATTCTATGGCCAGAAATAAATGCACTTTAGTCCGTTCTCAAGCGGGTAGAAAACAGGGGTCCACGGTCTGGAAACTTAAGTTTTTGTCTCCGCTGGACTAGGTGAGTCAGCGAGAACTCCAAGATCTGAATGCTCTTCTTTCAGCGACAACTTTCAGACCAACTCAAGATAGGGTTCGGTGGAAGTGCACATCTTCAGGGGGTTTCTCCGTCAAATCCTTCTACGAGCATCTGCTTCCTCCATTACAGAGACACCAGCCTCCGAAGGCAATTCGAAAGACAAAGGCTCCAACTAAGATCCAGATTTTCTCCCTGCTGGCTTCGAGAAATAAGATTCTCACTAAGGCTAATCTGTTGAAGCGTAATCACCCTCAAGTTACAGACGCAATTTGCACCTTTTGCACTACGGGAGAGGAAACTGCATCCCACCTGCTACTTGGATGCCTCTTTGCAAGGCAAGTGTGGGATCATTTTGAAGGTAAGGGGAGTATCACATCTCATCCTCGGACACTACGATGCCTTTGGAGTTCGTGGACAAGAAGAATAGTTCTAGCAGGAATCAGAAAACCTTGGGATTTGCTAGTTATGGCTATCATCTGGGTTCTCTGGATGGAGAGGAACAACCGCATCTTCAACAGCAAAGCTGCAGGAGCGGAGCATCTTCGTCATTCGGTGTCCTCGATTTTCAAGACAGATTATTCCGTGGTATGATAAACTAGGGGGGAGGCTCTGGATTTTTGTAACAGGATTACTTCATGATTTTTAATATATTCCGGTCGGGGTCTGCCTAACCCTCCCTCCTTCAGGAGGGGTTCTCAAAAAAAAAAAAAACTAGTGTTGGTGATGGGTCGGGTTTGGGCTGGAATCAAGCAGCTCCGGATCCATGTCCATAGTTTTTTCTTTGGTCCAAGCCCGGCCCTTTTTGAAAACGGGCTTTACCCACAATGCTGAAGCCCGAGTACGTATTGTATCGAGGATCTGCCCTGGTCCTATACAAGACTGAGCATAGCCAATTTTGGGCCTATAATGTAAGCCGTGCCCTTGTTTGAATCCAGATGTAGGCCCAAACCTGCTATAGCCTAGTCCGGCTCGACTGGGCCTGGACTAAGTTCAGGCCCATTGTGAGTCCTATTGCAAATATTTGAATCCAGATTCAATTATTTGGTGGAGATGGTAAGCAACTGATGCTTTGGTGGAGGTTGTGGGTTCAATCCCCCCCGAGTTACCCAGGAGTCTGTAGCAAAACTTCGGAGTGGGTCGTTGCGCATTCCCAGAAGGATTAATCCGAGTCCGTAGTGGTTCCATTGCCTGAAAAGTTGATCGGCTTAACATTGCCAAAATATTCCCATACGCAGCAGGTCCCTCCCAAAAACGATGCATTTAGAGCAGGTCCCTCCATTGACTTTTATCCCATTTAAATAACAAAACTATCCCTTTATTTTTCTCTTATTACTGTAGCAATTGTTGCTCTTTATTACCGGATTGTTGCTCTTACTAAAGTGAAATAACTGTACCATTTTTTATTTTGAGAAATCTTGTTTAAAAGGAAATACTACAGAGAAATCACTGTTGCAATTGTTGCTCTTTAGTACCGAATTGTTGTTTTTTGTTACAGTGAACAAAGAGCAACAATTGCTACAGTGAAAGCAATTATTATTATTAATTTTCTTTTGAGAAATCCCTCTAGAAGTGAGAGGGGTTTTGGCCTGGACCCCAACCTGTTTATTAGAAAAGAGAAGGGGGAGAATTACAGCTCAATGAGTGCGAATACAAAGATTCAACAAAAAAGCCTTGCGCTACTGGAGTGAAAGCAATTATTGCTCTTTATTATCGAATTGTTGCTCTTTATTATCGAGCTGTTGCTCTTTGTTACTATTAGCAAAGAGCAACAGCTCGGTAATAAAGAGGAACATTTGCTACCATGAAAGCAATATTGCTCTTTATTATCGAATTGTTGCTCTTGCGCTACAGTAAAATCCCTGTATCAAATTTTTTTTGAGAAATCTTGTTTTTTGTATGTAGGGGTAAAATGAATATTTTTCAAACGGAACCACCTAATGTAATTGGAAATATTTCGTTGTTCTTTACGTTAAAAATTTCTTTCGTCATGGATTAATCGTTGATTATCCCAAAAAAAAAAAAAGTAGGCCGGGGCTATGCAAACTATTTAGATTTGAAACTCCCATAGATTAAAATGTGAGACCCTTTATTTAGTATAAATTTCATCATACAACCACTAAAACATATGCAATTTAGGGCCTATACACGACTGAGAATGGCCCATTTTGGGCCTAAAATGTAAGTTGTGCCCTTGTCTGATTCTAGATGTAGGCCCAAACCTGCTATAGACGAGTCCAAATCAATTGGGCCGGGACCAAGTTCAGGCCCATTACGAGACCTATTGCAAATATTTAAATCCAGATTCAATCAACTTGCTCTTGTAGACACACAAGGTGATAGGGGAGATGGTAAGCAACTGATGCTTTGGTGAAGGTTGTGGGTTCAATCCCTCCCCCCACCCCCGAGTTACTCAGGAGTGTGCATGGAAACTTCGGAGTGGGTCATTGCGCATTCCCAAAAGGATTAATCCGAGTTGGAAGTGGGTCTATTGTCCGAAAAGTTTTGGGAAACCGGCCGGAGTCAAGAAAAAAAAGGGGAAGCTAGTGATAGGCCCTAACAAATGATCGACTTAGCGTTAAGGACGCCGAAATATTCCGATATGGAGCATGTTCCTTTCGAAAAAGATATATACATTTAGATCAGGTCCCTCTGTTGACTTTTCTCCCCTTTAAATGACAAAACTATCCCTTCATTTTTCTCTTCTTACTATAGCAATTGTTGCACTTTATTCCCGGATTGTTGCTCTTGCTAAAGTGAAATCACTGTAGCATTTTTTTTTTTGAGAAATTTTGTTTTAAAAAAATACTACAGTGAAATCACTGTAGCAATTGTTGCTCTTTAGCATCGAATTGTTGTTTTTTGTTATATGGAACAAAGAGTAACAATTGCTACAGAAAAAGCAATTATTGTTCTTTATTATCAAATTGTTGCTCTTGATCTAGTGAAATTATTGTAGCAATTATTTTTGTGAAATCTCGTTTTCAAAAAAGTTACTACGATGAAATCACTATAGCAATCGTTGCTCTTTATTATAATTTTAATGTAGCAATTATTTTTATGAAATCTCGTTTTTAAAAAAGTTACTACGATGAGATCACTATAGCAATTGTTGCTCTTTATTACCGAGCTGTTGCTCATCATTACTGTGAGCAGAGAGCAACAACTCGGCTATAAAGATCGACATTTGTTACAATGAAAGCAATTGTTGCTCTTTATTACTGAATTGTTGCGCTTGTTACAGTGAAATCTCCGTTGCAATATTTTTTTGGAGAAATCTCGTTTTTTGTATGCAGGGGTAAACTGAACATTTTTCAAACGGAACCACCTAACGTAACCAATAATATTTTGTTGTTCTTTACGTTAAAAATTTCTTCCATCACGAATTAATCACCGATTATCCCAAAAAAAAAATAGTAGGGGCTATGCAATCTATTTAAATTTGAAGCTTCCATACATTAAAATGTGAGACCCTTTATTTCGTATAAATTTCATCATACAACCACTAAAACATATGCAATTTTGTCACAAGCAACAACAGCCAACACAAACCTACATCAAAATCGCCCCTATATTTCCATGACAAAACAGAACACCAACAACTCTAAACTTGATCTCTGAGTTCACTGAGACCTGTGGAGACCGACGATCGCGAGCAGTATCAGTAGCAAATATGCAACCGATGCGAACATCGACAACACAATGGACGCGACCACGCCAGCGCAGAAGCTCCCCGCTATGTCGCAGATCTTCCGCCAGCCCAGCTCGTTCTGCCCCTGCTCGGCCACAACACTGATCGCAGCGGCCGCGCTGTTGCATGAGAAGAGGAGCACCCCCGTCACCAGGTCGGCGAAGGCGAAGGGCAATGTCAAGTTGCTCAAGTTGGCCCGCTTCACAATAGAGATGACAAGCAAGACCGAGGAGTACAAGAAAGCCAGCACATTGATCACTATGAAGTATCTGATGGATAGAAGACAATGGTAAAAGAAAATTAGTTCAGCTCGAGTTTCAACACAATGCGAGCATGGAATTAAATGCCGACAAAATTCTAAAGAAATTATCGAAATGTCTTTTTCTTTAAGAATCAGACGGGAATTGTTGGAAATGTTGATAGTAGCAAATTTTTGCCCGATGTAATAAAATGTCAGACAAAGTGATCAACAATTGAAATGGATTATGTCTATTTTTAAATAGTTTTTCTAAAATTTTTTAACTTTTCAGTAAATAAGCCATCCTTTTCAAAGAGAAATTTTATGTTTTTCTTTCATCCTGATTTTTGACAACATTTGATCCAAAAATAAATAAAAAATTGAACACAAAATACAAAATTTTTATCAATATTTAATCAAAATCTGACAACTTTTTTTTATTGGTCATTAACCGAAATCACTATCAAAATCGGCGTTTAGAGCATCTCCAACCAGAATCTAAAACTCCAAAATCACTATCAAAATAATTGTATCACTTTTGTCTAATCATTTCTCATTTATAATTGGTCCAAATGGGACAAATAAAAAAAATTCAATATATAAAATCATAATTGGAGCGTTGCGGGCTCTAAGTAATATTTTATAAATAAAATAATGATTCTAACGGTTTAAAATAGAGCCTTCGGTTGGAGATGCTCTTAAAGCCATGGATGAGATAGGTGTGAGAGACGTTACATGAAGGCGGAGGAGTAGGTCGACTTGACCGTCCCGGTGAGCGATGTCACCCCATCGGTGAGGGTCACCGTCTCTTTTGCGGTTCCCATGACTATCGCTGCGATGAACGTCAGAACGACTGCGACCCCGCGGAGGATGTATCCGGTGAGCCGCACCGGGTTGGATGTTGAAGCTCTTTCAGTGTACCCTTGGGTCCGAACCCCTTGGATTCCACTAGTACCAGTGCTAAATTGGGACGCCATTTGTTCAATATGAGAGAGAGAGAGAGAGAGAGAGAGAGAGAGAGAGAGAGAGAGAGAGAGAGAGAGAGAGAGAGAGAGAGAGAGAGAGAGAGAGAGAGTAGTGGATGAATTATGAAGAGAGGAAGGTGGTATATATATAGCTGGAGTCAAGCAGGCATTGCGTGGTTGGTATCATAGATTTTCCATACTACTAACACTACACGCTTCAAACACCAATTGTCAACGGGCAAAGGTCAAAGTCAAACTCAATTGCACGGAAGGTTCTATCTCTCAGGCTGTTGACTGAAGTGATTGATATGAATGAGTTGACTTTGAACTGTGGGGAAGATGATAGCAATCTCCTAGCTTCAATGAGTGGATGAAAGAGAGCAGTGTGAATGACATAAAAGGGAGTTTGAATGAATCGAAAGTCTGAATTAGGGGTTGCAACCCTTGACCCGACCCGCCAACCAGACCTGAAGTTAGCGGGTTTGGGTTTGGCCTAGTCGGGTTCGCGTCATAAACGGGTTGACCCGATTGATCCGTTTATTTAATGGGTCGGGTTCAGGTTTGTACTTATAACCCGACTTGACCTGTTTACTAAATAGGTCGTGTCAACCCGACCCGACCCGAACCAATCCGACCCGTCTTAACCCAACCCAATAGGTTTTCATGGGTTATGTTGACCCAACCTGACCTGACACGACCCGACCTATTTAGTAAACGGGTTTAATGCGGATCGGGTCGGGTCAACCTGTTTATTAGGCGGGTCAGGTTTGGGTTTAAGTTTTTGACCCGTTTATTAAACAGGTCGGGTTCGAGTTGGGTGTTTTGGCCTTGTACCTATGTCTCAACCCGAACCGATCCATTGCCACCCCTAGTTTGAATGACATTCTGCATGGTTGTGGCTGTGTGCAAAGCACAATAGGACGGCTCGCTATTCTTCCATCAACGGTCCAGATGTCTCACTCAGCATTTACAGCAAAATCCTCACGCAGCAAAAAAAAAAAACTTAGATACCAATTATTGGAAATACAATTAATAGTGTTCTTAGACCAATTATCGTTGACAATGTGAGAGATTTTAAGAGCCACCAACACCAAACCACACATTTGGAGAGTACACTTTCTCCTTACATTGGCTTGGCACCAAACTATAAACGTATAAGAAATCTACAAGGATGTAAATGGATCCGAAACATACAATGCAAGATCGGATCACAATAAAATGGAAGCTGAAGGGATGTAAATTTATGAGTTCTTTGTAAAAAATAACCACATGTCTTTTAAAATTTATAACGTGATACAGAGAAGATCGTGCGCACGACTTCCTCACTGCGGCACGACCTTGGTCGACAGGAGTCGTCCGCACGACCTCCTGGCTACGACTTGCTCCCAGGTCGTGCACATAACGGTGACGCACATAACGGTGACAAGATTTTCAGATCCTGCCCTTTTGTCTTATTATCTTTTGGAGGTTCCTATATATATAAAGGATCCATTTGTTATGTAACCTAACTTTATTCTCTTTATTGAATTGGGAGAGGCTTGGAGGCTAGATATCGGCTAGAGTTTGCTTTCGAAATCAAAGAGGAGGAAACCCTTGTTCGTTGATTGGTGATTCTTGTAGAAGCTTGGTTAAGGTGAGATTCTTCCTTGTATTGAGTAGTTTGCCCTTATTGATTGAAGGTAGTGGAATCGGTGTGGTGAAGACAGGACGTAGGCAAGTTTGCCGAATCTTTGTAAACCTTGTTTCTCTCTCTGTGCTTGTGATTTGTTTTGCACCAATTGCTTGCTCTCGGGAATCTGTAGTGGCTGCCTGATAGAGCTGGCAATTTCGGACCTGACACGACCCAACACGAAGTTAGCGGGTCTGGGTCATGGCTAAACGGGTTCGGGTCATAAACGGGTTGACACGATAGACCCGTTTAATAAACGGGTCGGGTCCGGGTTTAGGGTCTGGACACGATAGACCCGGAAAGACCCATTTAAAATCCATTTAAAATTCAATAGGTCGTGTCGGGTCGGGTCTACCCGCAATCTGTTACTGTAATATATAGTATCAGCGGGTCTATCGAGTTAGATCGAATTGGGTTCACTACAAGAAAGAGGTTTATTGCCGACGGAATATTTTATTACCATCGGCAATATTATCATTTATACCGACGGTAATATTAAAATCCGTCGGTAATAACAATTTAATATTTTAATTATTTTTGTATATTTATTACCGACGGAAATATATTAGCCGAGGTTTATTGCCGACGGAAATAAAATCCGTCGGTAATAATAGCTTTACCGACAGAACAACGTAAACCCGTCGGTAATAATAGATTTTTTACCGACGGTAACAATATGTACCGTTGGTATAAAAAATTTCATATTTTAGATCTTTTTTCTATTTTTATTACCGACAGACATATAAAATCTGTCGGTATAATACATAGTTTTACCGACGAAAATTTAATGTCCGTCGATAAAAAGCTCTGCGATAAATTCGACCCGATCCCCTTTTCTTTCGCTGTGCTCTGAATTATCCCCCCCCCCCCCCCCGGCATGCGCACCTCGGCTCCGCCGTGCTCCTCCGGTAAGGCCCATCCTCCGGCCTCCTCCTCTTCCTCTCATCCTCCTCTTCCTCTTCCTCCAGCCTCCTGCTCTTCCTCTCCTCCTCCTCCGCTTCCTCTCTTCCTCTCATCCTCCTCCTCCTCCTCTTCCTCCTCCTCCTCCTCTTCCTCATCCTCATACTCCTCCTCCTCCGGCTTCCTCCTCCTCCTCCAGCCTCCTCCTCCTCCTTAGTTTGTTGCAAATCGCACCCTAAAGTTTCAAATGTTAGCATAATACCCATTTATATTTGAACGAAGAAATCGAACACGATGATTTATCGTTTGTATTAATGCTAACTTCCACTTTTAGAATTGTTTAGAATGAACAAACTTGGTGACAATGAGCATGGCCAATCTCTAAAACATGTGTAGGCCAAGCGTATTTATTTAGGGTGATCGGGTTCAGGAGTTGTTCGTAGATCAGATCCGAGCCCATTAGCCCGTTGCCATTGCCGGCCAACCCATTTCAAAGAAGGTCGAACCCTTCGGAGTGGTCACCCCCCACCATCTTCATCGCCATCGTGTATCAACTTGTGCAATTATTAGGGGGTATGGACTCGTGCAATTGGCACATGCAACAATTGCTGATCTATGAACCCTTTTACAAGTACACAAATTAAAAAGAGTTATTTTAGTAAAGGATATGGACACATGGCATAATAATAGGGGCATATTGGTAATTTTTGTAGGACCACAATGAAAAGTGTAAGAATGCAACATTTCCTTCCTTGCTTTTGTTTTAATGACATAGGATCCTAATATGGGGTATATGTGTACACACTATATATATGTCAAACTGTATTATCTACACAAGTTGAAGTGATAATCGGGTTTCGAGTGTCAAATATAGGTATTGAGGTACCCATACCCATACCTGACAGTTAATAGGGCAGAGTTTCTATACCCATATCTTACCCAAGCCTTGTAAAAAATATTAAGGTACCCATACCCAAATTTAATAGGGTAGATCTCCTATACCCATTCATACTCTACCAGGTAGAGTTCGTATACCCATACCCTACCCAAACCTTGTACAACTCATGCCCATAACCTTGTAAAACCCTTGTACAACCCATACCTGAAAGTACATTTGTACCCATAACCAATACCAGTACCGGATGTTTTAGGTCTCTTGTACAACCCATACCTGAAAGTACATTTGTACTCGTAACCCATACCCATACCGGATGTTTTAGGTCAAGGTCGGGTCACAAGTTAGAGGGGCAATTGGCCATGGGTTTCGGGTATAGGTATTGGGGTATTCATACTCATACCCGAAACATAATCGGGTAGAGTTCCAATGCCCATACCCAATCCAAACATTTATCTTGATGTTGTTTTAAACCATAGGATTGAGAAGGGTAAAATGGAGAACAAATGTAGGATGGAAGGAAGAATGAGTTAGTGGATTAGTGGGATTGTCCTTCCTATTATAGCCCTTGTTTTCTTAATGCTCGTGAACAAACTTGATAGGCTGATAAAGGGCTCGCGAATAGGCTCATAAATGACTTGAATAAGCCTAACATATATCCTAGTATGAAGTTTAGGCTCATGAACAAGCTCGATAAGGGACTGTTCAATCACTAATTGTGCATAGCCTAGTCTGAAGTTTAGGCTCGTGAACAAGCTCAAGCCGACCAAACCTTGGTTTAGGCTCGTTTAATAAATGAGCCAAGCTTAAGCAGACCAAAGCTCGGCTCGTTTGGGCTCGCGAACATGCTTGTTTAGGGCTTGTGAGCAAAGCTCGTGAACAAACTTGATAGGCTCATAAAGGGCTCGTGAATAGGCTCATAAATGACTTGAATAAACCTAACATATATCCTAGTATGAAGTTTAAGCTCATGAACAAGCTCGATAAGGGACTATTCAATCACTAATTGAGCATAGCCTAGTCTGAAGTTTAGGCTCGTGAACAAGCTCAAGCCGACCAAAGCTTGGCTCAGCTTTAACCCCGATGCAGTGTGATGCTAAAAAAAAAAACTGGTGTGTACTTACCACAAAATCCTAATATCAATCATTTAAGCCATTTTAGGTTCTAAGAATTGGTGTAGATTGCCACAGTCGATGATTGACCTTCGAGCTTGGGATTTTTTTATTAACTAAAATTGGGCAGAAGCTATCGCCATTTTTCCATTAACTAAAATTGTACGAAGTCTTATAGACATGGTTTGAAATTACTGCAGGTGTTGTATAGCCAAATAAACGAAGATGTCTTCGATCAATAAGAGTTGGATGCGTAATTCGAATCGAATGAGCCAAGAGTACAGAGAAGGAGTCAGAAAATTTCTGGATTTTGCATTTGAGCGTCTTGCACCGCTTGATGGAAAAATTGTGTGTCCCTATATAGACTACATAAGGGTGACTATGAAGGTTCGAGAGGAATGTGAGGTTGATCTGGTAATGCGTGGCATTGACATTACCTATACCCGTTGGTTCTCTGCACGGTGAGGAGCTAGATGCAGTCCCTATGGCAGCTCACGGTGAAAATACGAATACAGTGATCGATGATAATAATATTAATACGGACGATGGCGATGACATGCAAGGTATGATACATGATTTGTAAGGTGGAATAGACATGGAAACACCGTCAGGTAATCAGCCCAATATTGAAGCGGACAAGTTCTACAGATTGCTTAAGGATACCGAACAACCTCTAAACCCGGGATATGAGAAGTTTTCAAAACTCTCTTTCACTGTAAAGCTTCTTCATTTGAAGTGCCTCAATGGTTGGAGTAATAAGTCATTTAATATATTGGTAGAGTTATTGAAAGAGGCTTTTCCTATAGGTGAGACAATACCGAAATCATTCTACAAGGTGAAGAAGCCAATTAAAGATCTCGGTCTTGGTTATGACAAAATTGATGCATGCGTGAACGATTGCATGTTGTACCAGAAGGAGTACGAACATGCACGATTATGCCACATATGCGGAGCAAAAAGATATAAAGAGGCGGATGCTGAGTCTAGTACCAATCGAAGGAAGAAAAATGTATCTGCAAAGGTTCTCCTATACTTCCCGCTTAGGGACAGACTTCAGAGGTTGTTTATGTCATCAAAGACTGTTGAGCATATGAGGTGGCATGCACTAGAACGTACAGATGATAGTGTTATAAGACATCAAGCCGACAATCTAACGTGGAAAGATTTTGATCAGACCTATCCTGAATTCGTATGTGAAGTTCACAACATCAGGTTAGGGCTTCCTAGCGATGGCTTCAATCCCTTTGGGAATATGAGTGTGTCGTGCATCATTTGCCTAGTTGTCCTAGTTTTATATAATTTACCTCCCTGGATATGCTTAAAAAAGCCATACACAATGCTCGCCTTGCTCATTCCAGGACCCAAGTCACCTGGTAATGATATTGACGTTTACTTGCAGCCGTTGATTAAAGAGTTGAACGAGTTGTGGGAAGTTGGGGCCGATACGTATGATGCCTCGTTGCGCTAGAATTTTCGGATGCATGCGGCACTTCTATGGACCATCAATAATTTTCTTACATATGCCAACTTATCCGGATGGAGTACTAAAGAAAAATTGGCATGCCCTACATGCAATAAAGAGACAGATTCATTACGGTTAAAGAACGGAGGCAAGTTCTATTATATGGCCATCGAAGATTTCTTGTTGACGGCCATAAGTGGAGGTAGAACAAAAGAGCATTCTACGACAAGAAGAAACTTGCAAAGACCCTAGAGCAGGTTTCGGGGGTAGAAGTCTTGTGTGAATTGGATCAGCTTGATGCGGTGACACTTGGAAAAGACAAAAAGAAGAGAACGTATGAAGAATCTACACTTGAGTATAACTGGAAGAAGAGAATATTTTCTTTAAACTACTGTACTGGAGCAGCCTACTCTTGCGGCATAACTTGGATGTCATGCATATTGAGAAAAATATATGTAACAACATTATAGGGACACTGCTGAATCTCGACGGTAAGACGAAGGATAATCTTAAATCTCATCTCGATCTTAAGGAGTTGGGCATCCGAAAATCACTTCATCTCTAAGAGATTAGGGATAAGTATATGTTGTCAGTTGCATGCTACACCATGAGCTCACAGTAGAAGACAGTCATATGTGCATTCCTACGGTCTGTGAAAACGTCGAACGGTTACTCTTCGAATATCGCACGATGCGTGCAAGAGAACGGCCGGAAGTTATCTGGATTAAAGAGCTACGATTGTCATGTTTTTATGCAGCGATTGTTATCTCTTGTTATATGTGGAAATTTAACTGAACAGGTGTCCGGTCCTTTAATTGAGCTGAGCACTTTTTTCAGACAATTGTGCTCGAAGATACTTAGACTGGACCAACTTGATCAGATGGAGAGAGATATTACAATCACATTGTGCAAGGTTGAGATGATATTTCCACCTTCCTTCTTTGATGTCATGGTGCATTTGACCGTTCACTTGGCAAAAGAGGCCAAACTCGGTGGCCCAGTTCATTACCACTGGATGTATTTTATCGAGAGGTAATCATCTCGTCTCATTTTTTAATGTATTTGATCATTCTTGATGTATTTATCCATAAATTTTTTTCTCAAATTAGGTACTTACGAACATTGAAATTATATGTTCGTAATAAGAGTCGTCTAGAGGGATCAATTGCTGAAGGATACCAAGCAGAAGAATGTCTGACATTCTGCTCAAGATACCTACATAGTATAGACACGTGATTCAATCAACTTGAGCGGAACTATGACGGTGGTCCAATAAACTTCGATGGGGGTCTATTTATATTTGCTGAAATGGGTAGGCCTCTTGGAGGAGGCAAAACCTGTCGATTGTCTGTATATGAGATTCAACAGGCACATATATATGTGTTGCGTCAATATGATGAACTGTGGTCATTCATTGAGTAAGTATTTTATGATCATTTACTCATTCTTTCAGTCCATTCATTAAGTATATGTGTTAATTATAATCTATTTTATTTTTGAAAATTATTTATATATTGTCGACGTAAATTACTGATCCGTCGGTAATATACAACGTTTTACCGACGGTAATACCTGTATTCATCGGTAATATGGTTATATATTACCGATGAAAGGTAATAGTCCGTTGACAATAATCTATTATATTTTTATTTAAATATTCATATATTATCGGATGCTGATCCGATGATGATCTGATCAAATCCAAACCAATTTCAAATCCAAAACACGCTAACTTATGATTTTCAACGCTTAGACTCTAAATTGGTCAATCGAAGGATAATTTGTTAAAATATCCAATTAGAGCTTGCTCGCAAGTCCGAAATATAAAAAAATTCTAAGTACGAATTATTGGATGCCGATCCGATGATGATCTGATCGAATCCAAACAAATTTCAAATCCGAAACACGCTAACTCATGATTTTTCAATGCTTAGACTCTAAATTGGTCAATCGGAGGGTAATTATTAAAATATCCAATTAGAGCTTGCTCGCAAGTCCAAAATACGAAAAAATTCCAAGTATAAATTATCGGATACCGATTCGATGATGATCCGATCAAATCCAAACCAATTTCAAATTCGAAACACGCTAACTTACGATTTTTCAACGCTTAGACTCTAAATTTGTCAATTGGAGGATAAATTATTAAAATATCCAATTAGAGCTTGCTTGCAAGTCCGAAATATGAAAAAATTTCAAGTACGAATTATCGGATGACGATCCAATCGAATTCAAACCAATTTCAAATCCGAAACACGCTAACTTATAATTTTTTAACGCTTAAACTCTCAATTGATCAATCGGAGGGTAAATTATTAAAATATCCAATTAGAGCTTGCTCGCAAGTCCGAAATACGAAAACAAATCCAAGTATGAATTATCAGATGCCAATCCTATCGAATCCAAACCAATTTCAAATCCGAAACACGCTAACTTATGATTTTTTAACGCTTAGACTCTAAATTGGTCAATCGGATGATAAATTATTAAAATATCAAATTAGAGCTTGCTCGCAAGTCCGAAATATGAAAAAATTCTAAGTACAAATTATCGGATGCCGATTCGATAATGATCCGATCGAATCCATACCAATTTCACATCCAAAACACGCTAACTTATGATTTTTCAACGCTTAGATTCTCAATTGGTCAATCGGAGGATAAATTGTTAAAATATCCAATTAGAACTTGCTCGCAAGTCCGAAATACGAAAAAAAATCTAAGTACAAATTATCGGATGCCGATCCGATGATGATCTGATCGAATCCTAACCAATTTCAAATCTGAAACACGTTAACTTATGATTTTTCAACGCTTAGACTCTAAATTGGTCAATCAGATGGTAAATTGTTGAAATATCCAATTAGAGCTTGCTCGCAAGTCTGAAATATGAAAAAATTCCAAGTACGAATTATCGGATGTCGATCCGATGATGATCCAATCGAATCTAAACCAATTTCAAATCTAAAACACGCTAACTTCTATTTTTCAACGCTTAAACTCTCAATTGGTCAATCGGAGGATAAATTATTAAAATATCCAATTAGAACTTGCTCGTAAGTTCGAAATACAAAAAAAATCCAAGTATGAATTATCGAATACTGATCCGATGACAATCCAATCGAATCCAAACCAATTTCAAATCTGAAACATGCTAACTTATGATTTTTTAACGCTTAGACTCTAAATTGGTCAATCGGATATAAATTGTTAAAATATCCAATTAGAGCTTGCTCACAAGTCCGAAATACAAAAAAATTCTAAGTATGAATTATCGGATGCCGATCCGATGATGATCCAATCGAATCCAAACCAATTTTAAATCCGAAACACACTAACTTATGATTTTTCAATGCTTAGACTCTCAATTGGTCAATCGGAGGGTAAATTGTTAAAATATCCAATTAGAACTTGCTCGCAAGTCTGAAATATGAAAAAAAATCCAAGTATGAATTATCGGATGCCGATCCGATGACGATCCAATCGAATCCAAGCCAATTTCAAATCTGAAACACGCTAACTTATAATTTTTCAATGCTTAGACTCTAAATTGGTCAATCGGAGGGTAAATGTTAAAATATCCAATTAGAGATTGCTCGCAAGTCCGAAATATGAAAAAATTCTAAGTACGAATTATCGGATGCCGATCCGATGATGATCCGATCGAATCCAAACCAATTTCAAATTCGAAACACGCTAACTTATGATTTTTCAACGCTTAGGCTCTCAATTGGTCAATCAGAGGATAAATTGTTAAAATATCCAATTAAAACTTGCTCATAAGTCCGAAATACGAAAAAATTTCCAGTACGAATTATCGGATACCGATCCGATCGAATCCAAACCAATTTTAAATCTGAAACACGCTAACTTATGATTTTTCAATGCTTAGACTCTCAATTATAGATATAAACATTTTTTTTTAACGAATATATGTTAATTGCAGGATGTGCAGCGTCAGGGGATGAGAGCACCAACATTGGTGCCGGGCGATGTGGGGTAGTTGAGTTGAGGCACACAGCTTCCCTCAATTTTGGATTGTGTAAAAATAATTTTGTAATAAATATGTGGTCATTTTTTGGTATTGTCTATAATTATCTGGTATTGTGGTAATTTACGGTAATATTTGATAAATTGTGGTAATATTTGATAAATTGCGGTAATATTTAATAAATTGTGATAATATTTGATTTAGTCAATTATGGTAATATTTGAATGTATTGTGGTATTACTGTAAATCACAGAAATTAAATAACGTTATTTTAGTAATTAAAAAAAAATCATGTTTTTATACTGACAAAATTTATAAATTCTATCGGTACTAATCTATTTTATTTTTTAAAATTATTTATATATTGTCGATGGAAATTACTGATCTGTCGGTAATATACAACGTTTTACCGACGGTAATACCTGTATTAATCGGTAATAAGGTTATATATTGCCGATGGAAGGTAATAGTCCGTCGGCAATAATCTATTATATTTTTATTTAAATATTTATATTTTATCGACGGATACAAAATATCCGTCAGTATTAATCATTAATATCGACGGATATTTTGTGTCCGTCGTCGATCTTTTCCGACACCTTTTTTACCGACAGACTAGCGACAGATATTGGTTTCATCGCGAAAATTTATTACCAACGGAAAAGTTATTTTTGTAGTGGTTGGATCGGGTCAACTGAATAAACCCGTGTGGTAAACGGGTCTAACGGGTCTTATCGGATCTACTCGTTTATAAACGGGTCGGGTATGGGTTTAGGATCTAGACACGATTAGTTAAACGGGTCGGGTCCGGGTCTAGGGGTTTTGGACATGACCCGAAACTAGACACGACACGAACCCAACCTGACACGACACATTGCCACCCCTACTGCCTGATTGCGTGTTAAGTTTTTTAGAATCGATCTCCTTGTTGGATTGTTCTTATCCTTGGACCCGTCGCGATTGTGTGACATTTGGTGATCTTGGTGTTTCCGTTATGCTAGTCTGTTGCCTGACTAGCAACAACTGGTATCAGAGCACCCGGGATCCATTAATTTTTGTGAGGAAATCATGGCAGAAGAGAAAATGCAAAGGATCGAGAAGTACAACGACTCAAACTTTGGGTTCTGGAAATTACAAATAGATGATAACTTGTACCAGAAGTACATATATCTCCCTCTTGAAACGAAGACTAAGATGCCAGAAAGTATGACTGAAGGCAAATGGGAGGTCCTTGACCAAAAGCCACTTGTAGCAATTTGGCTCACACTCTCATCACAAGCTGCACGTATTCAATATCAAGAACAAGAAGACGACATAAGATTTGATGGCATCTTTGTCGATGGTCTACAAGAAATTAACCGTCAGTCTCAAACAAGATCTTATATATGAAGAGATTATTCAATATGAAGATAGTGGAAGGTAACCTTTCCAAAAAAAAAAAAAGATAGTGGAAGGTAAAAGCATGGCACAACATCTCAATGTGTTCAACACCACTACCGCACAATAGCAAACAGTGGGAATTAGTTTCAATGATGAAATCTAGGAATTGCGGGATTGTCGAATAGCTAGGAAGGTTTGGTGATGACAGTAAGCAATTCCTCGAGCACGGGAAAATTAAAGTTCGATGAGATTGTTAATGTACTACTGAGTTAGGAGGTTCGAAAGAAATCCTCAAGTGTATCTCCTAAGCCATTGAGAAGCATATTGAATATTGATAGGGAAAGATTGACAAAGAGAGGGGACAGATCTTTCAATAGGTTAAAGTCTAGGAGATCGCAAGGCAAGCCTATGGGCATGTGCTAGATTTGTGGTAAAAAAAGGGCACTACAAGCGATATTACAAGTCTGCATGACAATCTGAGGAGAGTACCAGTCAGGAAAGTGGTAGGGATTCAATAAATCTTACCAATGATAGTGACTCTCTCTCTCTCTCTCTCTCTCTCTCTCTCTCTCTCTCTCTCTCTCTCTCTCTCTCTCTCTCTCTCTCTCTAGTCATCAGTGACAAGTCATGGGTGGTTGACTAAAGTGCATCATTTCACATTGTAGGCCGAAAGGATATCCTGTGCAGCTATGTGCAAGGACATGCTTAAATTTGAAGGATGTGCAGAACACATTCCTCAATTGAAGTGAAATCTAATTTCTGTTGGTCAACTAGCTGAGTTTGGATACATAACCACTTTTGAAGGTTTACTCTTGGAATGTGACTAGAGGAGCTATGGTGATAGCACGCGGCAAGAAGGATGACACACTGTCCTTTGCAAAGGGCACAACCAACCCGTAGTAGTTCTTGGGTAAAATCCAGATGCCAAGGTGTGGCATTGCAGACTTAGTCACATGAGTGAGAAGCACATGGAGGCCATGCATTCAAACAACACGCTATAGGGATTGAAGCATGTAGATATGGACTCTTGTCGGGATTGCATCTTCAGGATGCAGCGAAATGTTAACTTCAACTAGATTTGAAAATCTACAAAGCTTGGAAAGCATGAGTTGGTACATATATACAGCTATGTGAGGGCCGGCTCAAGTTTCTTCACTAGATGGATCGCGGTACTATGTTACGTTTGTTCACGATATCACTTGAAGAGGAAGTCGGAAGCATTCGGGACATTTAAGAAGTGGAGAGTGATGGTGGAAACCGAAACGGGCTTGAAGGTGGAAAGCTTGAAGTACGATAGTGGAGTTGAAGAGTAGATGAGCAGAACGATCTGTGAGCGAGTCAGAAGCATGAGATTGCATGCTAGATTGTTGGTCCATCTTTGGGCCGATGCAGTGAGCGATTATCTGATCAACAGAAGGTCATCGGTTAAGTCTTTAGCTTGAGATACCAAATGAGGCGTGGACAGGGAGGAAGGTGGATTGGTGTATTGTTACTCTTTTATTGCAGATTCTTTCTTTTGTACCGCAGACTATTACTCTTTATTGTAGATTGTTATTCTTGTTTTGCAGATTGTGACTCTTTTACTGTAGATTGTTACTCTTTTTGCTACAGCGAAATCACTATAACAAAAAATTTGAAAAATATCGCCTAATTTTTTTTTGCTACATTAAAATCACTGTAGCAAGTCACAATTTGTCCGAAAAATTATCCATTGCTACAGTGATTTCAGTATGTAAATCCGGATTCTATATATTTTCTTGTACAATCACGTGATGGGTATTTTTGTTTTTTGAATAGTTTGAAATGTCAAACTTGGCAGTTGAAGGGACTTCTTGTATTATGATATTTTGGAGAGGGACCTGATGCAATACCGGAATGTTATATGCACTTTAGCTCAAAAGCATTTTCTAAAAAGGACTTTTCACACAATACCCCCCCCCCCCCCCCCCCCCCCCCACACACACACACACACACAAAAAAAAAAAAAAAAAGGGCTATGCAAACTATTTAGATTTGAAACTCCCATACATTAAAATTTGATGTAGGGGCTATGTATACATTTCACCATATACAATCTAAAACAGATGCAATTTTGTCACATGCAACACAGTCTACACACACCTACATCAAAATCACTGCATATCTCCATGACAAATAAAGAACACCAACAACCCTAAAACTGATCTTTGAGTTCACTGAGACCTGTGGAGACCGACGATTGCAAGCAGTATCAGCAGCAAATATGCAACTGATGCGAACATGGACAACACAATGGACGCGATCACGCCCGCACAGAAGCTCCCCGCCACGTTGCAGATTTTCTGCCAGCCCAGCTGGTTCTGCCCTTGCTCGGCCACGACACTAATCGCCGCGGCCGCGCTGTTGCACGAGAAGAGGAGCACCCCCGTAACCAGGTCGGCAAAGGCGAAAGGCAGCGCCAAGTTGCTCAAGTTGGCTCGCTTCACGATAGAGATCGCCAACAAGGCCGCAGAGTACAAGAAAACCAGCACATTGATCACTATGAAGTATCTGTCGAGAGCAGACAATGGTAGATAAAAATTAGTTCAACTCGAATTTTAGTGATGTGTGTATGGAATTTATTGAGCAGATAGTCCCACGTCAGCTAAGTAGTGGAAGTTCCGCACTTCATATACCCGTTGCCTCCTTCCCCTCACAACCGGTTTTGAGGGTACATGGGATTAGTGGCATGGTATCAGAGCTGGCCCTACCTTGTCTCCCCTCGAGTGGGCCTCTACCGACTAAAGTCTTTTTCTCCACGTGCGGGTAGGTACACTTTGAAATACACTCTGCATGCGGACAGATGTTGAGCGGATAGTCCCACATCGACTAAGGGGTGGGAGTTTCATGTCTTCATATACTCGTTGCCCCCTTTCCCTCACAACCGGTTATAAAATTCCTACGAAATTATCGAAATGTCTTTTTAATGTTGATCATGCCAAATTTTCTTCCGATATAATAAAATGTCGGACAAAATCAACAATTGACTGAAATCCGACTTTTTTTTTTTCAAATTTTTTCATAATTTCAGCAAATGACTTCTTTTTCGATGAGAAATCTTATGTTTTTCCTCCATCCTGATTTTTGACAACATTTTATCCAAAATGATTAAAAAAATCAAAATTAACCAAAAAACACAAAAAAAAAATTACCGATATTTAACCAAAATCCGACAAATTTTTTTTTTATCGATTATCCAAAATCGGTGTTCAAAGCCTTGGTGAGATAGGGGTGAGAGGCATTACACGTATGCGGAGGAGTCGGTCGACTTGACCGTCCCCGTGAGGGACGTCACACCATCGGTGAGGGTCACCGTCTCTTTGGCGGTTCCCATGACTATCGCTGCGATGAATGTCAAAACGACTGCGACCCCACGGAGGATGTATCCGGTGAGCCGCACCGGGCTTGATGTTGAAGCTCTTTCAGTGTACCCTTGTTGGGTCCGAACCCCTTGGGTTCCATTAGTACCAGTGCTAAATTGGGACGCCATTGTTCAATATGAGAGAGAGAGAGAGAGAGAGAGAGAGAGAGAGAGAGAGAGAGAGAGAGAGAGAGAGAGAGAGAGAGAGAGAGAGAGAGAGAGAGAGAGAGAGAGTAGTGGGATGTATTATGATTCTATGAATAGAGGAAGGTGGTATCTATATAGCTGGAGTCAAGCAGGAGTTACCTGGTTGGTAAGAGAGACGGATACTACCAACTCTACGCGCTTCAAACCCTAAATGTCAACACAATAAGGTCAAAGCCAAACTCAATTGCCCGGAAGGTTCTAGTTTTCATGCTGTCGACTGAAGAGATTGATACGGATGAGTTGACTTTTGACCGTGGGGAAGATGATAGCAATCTCATAGCTTCAATGGGTGGATCCACCTAGGGCAGTGTGAGTAACATACAAGGGAGTTTGAATGAATTGACAACCAATTCCATTTAACAATATGGGATGAATGTCACGAAGGGGACAAATTTCCTATAAAATTTGCCAAACTCTTTAGGCATTGACTTTAGGGTTTTGGTTTGAGAGAGAGAGAGAGAGCACGGATCACGGAAGGATAGAGCTCTGAGGAAAAAATTTTGCTGTGTGGGGTTCCGTTGTAGATGCTGAGTGAGGCATCCAGACCGTTCCCTAATATACAAGAGAAAAAGGAGTTGTCTGATTGTACGTCAAAAGGGTGTAACTATAGTGCCTCCGGTCATAACGCACAGGGATGACAATCTGTAGGTTGCTTGATCCCCTTGTGTATCTCCCTTATGGCCAAGATCCCTTGCAACTGAAGACCTCTTGGCCAAACACCTCGCGCCCAACGTCCATCACACCCGGAATCCCTCGCGTCCGACCGAAACCCTAGCCGTCTAGGACAGTAAGAGTGAGAGGGGATAATGAGAAGGTAGGAGGCCGAACTAAACCCTTGTCATCCAAGAGAAGAAGAGAGAAAGGGAGAGGCGTTTCTAGTTTAGACCTTGGCTAGACGATTACCTATTAGATGGGGAGGCATCTATTTATATCTAACTAGGAGACCTGCACCCCAAAATCCTAATTCCTTAGTCTAGTCCGACCATCAATATATATAGGATTAGATGTAGGGCTAGGATTCGATACATAACCACACGTATGAGGATTGCTCATTGTGGCCAACCAGTTGGGGGTTATTGGGCCACCCTCATGCCGCGCGCAGCCAACACGCGGCTAACCCCAACACTCTCCCACTTAAATTGTTATTATATGTACGTAGTAGTGTCAGGAAAGCACAACAATCATCAATTTCCTATTCGAGAGGCCTTCCCAATTTCCCGATACAAATGTGTAAACATCGTTGTGGCCCACGATGTCTCCCCCCTCCTATCGAAATCGCGGGGGAAATGGAAGTACCTTACGTTCACATGTCCTACTACTACCGGGAAGAAGATTGCTCCCTATCTCGTGGAGGATATACGCACGAGTGCTCTTCTCCACTGCCACCCCATCAGCATCCTGAGTGATCTCAGAGAACAACCCATACGTGTAACCAAATCGGGCTGATAAACCTTCCCTCTATCCTGTCATGGTTAGGAACTACCCCCTGCAGCTCCACGTACAAGTCCTCCCAAACATACTGAGTGGGTTCTGTCACTGGACGACCATCCACTCAGAGATTAACGGGTACCGCTACATCGCATAGTGTGACTGTCCGGATACATAACCACTTTTGAAGGTTACTCTTAGGATGTGACCAGAGGAGCTATGGTAATAGCACGCGGCAAGAAGGATGGCACACTCTACGTCACAGAGGGCACAACCAATTCGGAGTAGTTCTCGGGTAAAATCCGGATGCCAAGGTGTGGCATTGCAAATCGACTTAGTCACATGAGTGAGAAGCACATGGCGACCATGCATTCAAACAACACGTTATAGGGATTTATGCATGTAGGTATGGACTCTTGCCGGAATTGCATCTTCAGGAAGCAACGAAATGTTAACTTCAACTAGATTTGAAAATCTACAAAGCTTGGAAAGCATGAGTTGGTGCATACATCATGTGAGAGTCGGCTCAAGTTTCTGCACTAGATGGATCGTGATACTATGTTACGTTTGTTCACGATGTCACTTGAAGAGGAAGTCGGAAGCATTCGGGACATCTAAGAAGTGGAGAGCGATGGTGGAAACCAAAAAGGACTCGAAGGCATGAAAAGCTTGAAGTACGATAGTGGAGTTGTAGAGCAGAATGATCTGTGAGCAAGTCAAGAGAATGAGATTGTATGCTAGATTGTCGGTACATCTTTGGGTCGATGCGGTGAGCACAACGGTTTATCGGATCAATAGAGGCCATCAGTTAGTCTTGAGCTTGGGCTAACAAATGAAGCGTGGACAGGGAGGAAGGTGGATTTGGTGTATTAATTGTTACTCTTTTGTTGCAGATTGTTACTCTTGTATCGCAGACTATTACTCTTTTATTGCAGATTGTTACTCTTGTTCCGCAGATTGTTACTCTTTTACTACAGATTGTTACTCTTTTTAATTTGCTGCATTGAAATCACTATAACAAAAAAAATTAAAAAATATCGCCTTCTTTTTGTTACATTGAAATCATTGTAGCAAGAGTAACAATATACCCGAAAAAATATCCATTGCTATCGTGATTTTGGTATGTAAATCCGGATTCTATATATTTTCTTGTACAGTCACGTGTATGGATAATTTTATTTTTTGAACAGTTTGAAAAGTCAAACTTGGCAGTTGAAGGGACTTAGTGTACTATGATATTTTGGAGAGAGACCTAATGCAATACCGGAATGTTATCTATATTTTAGCTCAAAAGTATTTTCTAAAAAGAAATTTTCACACAATCCCCCCCCCCCCCCAAAGTAAGTGCTATGCAAACTATTTAGATTTGAAACTCCCATACATTAAAATTTGATGTAGGGGCTATATGTATACATTTCATCATACACAGACTAAAACAGATGTAATTTTGTCACAAGCAACACAGCCCCTACTCATGAAGTAAAAATATAAATAATGTATAAAAATTCTTGTATGAGGATTTGGGATCATCAGTTGGACGCTAGTTCTCTGATCGAGTCACTTCCTTAACTACACATGAGGTGTGACCAAGGGTGATATATTCTTTGTTCAAATCAACCATCTGTAAAAATATTCCAACTCTTATGATAGTTGTGAAACAGATAGGAGAGAGTCACTCTTAACAAAAACTCAGTAGGGTATATCTTCTCGTCAGCATGACACTCAACGTAGCATCATCAAAAAATATTGACTGCTCGATATGTTTTAGGGCCCATAGTCCATCAACATGTTAGTCTTAGAATATATTGATCGGATGAATACCCTGCCACCCCATGTAACAACTCAAGAAAGTTTGTAAACTGTATAGTAAGACTGAACACCCCCCCCCCCCCCCCCCCCCCCACAAGATAGTATCGGAACTTGTGAACTAGATGTTATTTCCTTGATTAACATGATAAAGTTAGAAATTGAAGAGATAGTAAAGTATACATGATAAATGTCCCATGTTAATTAAAGAAAAAATTTATGGATTATTTACACTTGAGCATATAAATTTCATATCGGTGCCTTCTTCTGGGTGGAAATGGATCCACTTTCTGAATTCATTTTCATTTCCATTCTTTTCATTTTAAGTTGGTGGAAATGAATCCATCTGTTGACTTCATTTTCTCCCAACCAGCCTACTTCATTTCCTATCTGATTTGGACGGAAACCTCATTTAAAACAAATTTCCATCCTCTCTATTAATCACTTAATTTTCTTCCTCTCAAAAGAACATGGAGTGGAAATGTATAGATGAAACAACTTTTTCTCACTTAATTTCTTTCCTCTCTAAAGAACAAGGGAGAGTAAATTAAGTAAATGGACATATAAGTTAGTGGAAATGATTTTTGTTTCCTTAAGTGCGGAGAAATTAAAAGAATGCACCCTTAAGTAATCGAACATGTTGCAGACCCCTTGGAGTTATGCAAATCCCTTGCATCATTAAGGGTTCCTAGTGAGCCACTTCGAGGATTCCATACATCGGATTTAAAAAAAGAGAGGGGGAAGTTAAGGTATTATAGGGTAGGATTAGGAGGAGAATAAATCAATACCTCTATCAGACACAACTCGATTGATGTTCTATGGCAGGATGGCAGATCGAAGCGGCGATGCAGCTTGTGAGATCGAACAACCAGCAAATGCAGTGACTCAGCGAGAGAGAGAGAGAGAGAGAGAGAGAGAGAGAGAGAGAGAGAGAGAGAGTACCTTAAAGATATGGACGTAAGAGGCAACCTCGTGTGGTGTTCTACAGCTTCTCATTGCTTCGAGGGAGATCGTGAGAGAGAGAGAGAGAGAGAGAGAGAGAGTACCTTAAAGATATGGACGTAGGAGGCAACCTTGTGTGGTGTTCTACAGCTTCTCGTTGCTTCGAGGGAGATCGTGAAAGAGAGAGAGAGAGAGGCTGACCTTGTCACGCCCCGACTTCCGGTACAAAGTAAAAGGGTATCAAAGATTGGGGTGTGACTGTGAGGTAAAGAGGGGGAGAAAGAAGGGAGAAGCGTCATTATTCGAAAGAGGCATTTATTATATTTTATATCATCCAGATATTCTAGGTCTTGCACGGGATAAGGGATCTACCATTTTAAGTGGTCTCATACTGAGTAACAGTGTGCAATCCATAGGGTCTAACCACGGTACAAAAAATCGAAATATTTCGTGAAAAATCGCGAAATATCTCGGATAACTGAAAACCCGATTCGAAATCGGACCTGCAGTATTGAGCAGTTCAAAAATGTATTAATCTTGTGATATTTCGTGATATATCGCACAAAACATCAGCCTCGCGAAATATCGCGGTATTTCGACCGACAGCAGGGCCTGCCTCACGTGGGGCTGTTTGGAGTTGACGATATATCACGATATATCGCACGAAATATTATGCGAAATATCGTGCGAAATATCTCTGCCGACAGCGGGGCCCACCTCACGTGGGGAGGCTGGATTTGACCGGTCTCGTGCGAATATTTTGACGAAATCTTGCGATATTTCGCATGAGATTTCGCCGAAATACTACGATTTTTTGAAATTGGGCGACCGCTGTGCAGCTTTCATGAAATGCATTGCACGTGGCGACCGAAAGCGACCGCAGCTGTCAGCTTTCGCAAAATTTTCGCGCAAAATTTCGGGGATTATGACATTTGGCTGGATTTGGCCCGAAATTTCCGCCAAATGTCACTTCGGAGCGGAATTTTCGTGCGAAATTTTTGGGTTTTGGTTTATTTAAGGCTGCCCGAAGGTCCCGAACCATTTCGTGCCTTTCACAGCCGAAACTTGCTCCCCGAAGGCCCGAACCCTTTGGTGCCTTTCACAGCCAAAACCCTTTGGTCCCTTTCACAGAATCACAGCCTCACCCGAAATACTTGCTCCCTCTCTCTCTCTCTCTCCTCTCCCTCTTTGCTCACACAATCACAGCCGGCTCTCTTACTCTCTCTCTTGTCTCTTGACTCTCTCGAGTCTCTTCACAGTTTCACATCGAGCCGAAGGTCCGAAATACATTCTTTCTATTATTATGAAATGCATTTTTGCTGCCATTGTTTATGCTTTTAAAGTATTTGTCCAAATTTTTTTTTCAAATGTTTATGCCATTGTTTATGCTTTTAAAGTATGATTTTTGCTGCCATTGTTTATGCCAAAAGTTTTTGCTGCCATTGTTTATGTCATTGTTTATGCTTTTAAAGTATGATTTTTTCAAATGATTTTTTTCCATAATAACCTTTTGATCCAATTTCAATTCTGAATCTTTTAATGCTATTAACCTATTCTTTTTTTTTTATCCATTAATCTTAACATACCTAATAGTGAATCCGAGTTATATGTTCCGAACCAATGACCATGGGTTAATTAAGGGGTCGCTTCGTGTGGATCATTTTAAAGTTGTTTCTTTTTAATAGATATATCATCAGTTAAAATGCTTGCATGTATTCATCTCGATGGTATAATGGAACAATAAATATTCCAAGTATAAGTATGCTTGCATGTATTTCTTGAATCTTGACTATGTTAATATGCTTGCATGTATTTTTTGACTATGTTTTTCAAGTATAAATATGTTTGCATGTTAAAATGCTTGCATGTATTTCTTGACTATATTTTCCAATGGAACGAGTACCAACCCGTATTTTTTGCCGCATAGATCTCAAGAATAGCATTTTCTCTCATTTTTACTGAAGAGTGAGGCTGTCTCCTGGTATAATTTTTTTGTATTTAAGTTATATATGTCATTATGTCATTTATGTCATTTTTGGCCGAAGTTGAGCTTCAAAACCCAATTTTGTATTTCATTGGGTGGTGACTATGCAGTATGCACTACATATTCTGATATGTACATGCATAATTGGAATTATCTAGGATCTATTATAGGAAATGTAGTATGTGCCACTTCTCTCTCGCGTCTCACTCAACTTTCTTTTACTCTCTTTTGTTTTGGCTGTGCAAAGGTGTAAAGGGCTGTGACAGCTTGACAGGAGAGTGCAAAGTTAAAACTTGAGTCTCAACTTGCAAGAAATCTTATAACAAAGGTATGTCTTATTTATTTACTTTATAAATAAACACTTTTAAAATGAACTTCAATTGGTAAATTATATTACCAAAATATCATAAATATTTGATAAAATCTTAAAATAATTATTAATATATAAGTCAAAGAAATACTATCATGATAGAATCATAGAAACGACTTCTTTTTAGAAATTAGAAGTTTAGAACATATCTTGCATAGTTGCACTTAGGTTTCTCGATAGAAACTACTGTAAGTTTTCCACTTAATATTCTATTGATTGACGGTGTCTAAGAAAAGCTTGTCTAAGAAAGCTTGGAAATTTAAGAGAGCCTAGTGCTCCTCCACCAATCTGGAGCTGATCTGGCTATTACGCCTTAGAATATTCAATTGGATATCTGAAGTTTAATCTATCTTGATACCTTATTACACATACACTCGTAGGATCTTCGTAATTATCTAAAAAAATCTTTTCAAGACTCTAGTAGGGAAAGCTCAGCACATACACTTCTGTATGTGTGTCTAGTCTATAGTCCCCATAATCTAGAGATTTCGATTAGAGGTATTAACTATTAAAATAACAAATAAATTAACTTGAAAATTAATGTCGTTTTTGTTAGGATTGATGTGTTCTAAGCTTGTAAAACTTTATGTTTTGGTCTAATAAAGATTGATAGTTATTATTATATGAGATGCATATTGGTACATAACATAGTTATGTGTTCTTTTAAGAACAGAGAGCCATGGTTATATGGTAGTCCACTGAGTTGAAGACTGAGTGGATTAGTCCCATATAATCTAAATCAGTTCGCAGCTATGATCAGGTTGGTCGCCTCATCATGATAAGCTGTTGGCGATGACAGTTCATGGGAGGTCTTCACCATGGTCATCACCAGGCACAGTGTCTGTGGCTGAACGGAACTAACACGGTGTACAGATCAGTGAGCAGACACTGGTACACTAAGCCATGTTTCTGTTTAGGGTAAAATGGTCATAAACCCTGAGGAACCACGTCTGATGGACTAACCAGTTGTGTGGTGCTTTGGCACACCAATGTGTGAGGATCCGTATGCAGTGATCCAAAACCATTGTGTACTGGGTTACCCGGCTGGCGTTGCATTAGCGTGTCACTCCTGCAGGCCATCCATACACCTGAAGGGAGGTGCGTTCCTTGGTGTGACTTACACTGTACCAAACCCAGGCCTGGTGGTCACCAGTTTGACTGTTGACCAGGTTCGATTACTCGACGGGGTAATCAGAGGTACGATATATAGGTCAACCTGGAAGGAACCAAGTCATATGATCATTCGAGTCTGACGGTAGTTGTGGGGGGAAATTTCCGAGCCGCCTTGATCGGGAACCCCGCCCCACAGCCTTGATTGAATGTGGATGGTTTGTAGAGTTAAAGAGATGGGAGAATAGATAGAGAGAATAAAGAGCGATGACACAAGGATTGGTGACGGAGTTCGGCCTTACGACCTACGTCTCCGGGCGAGAGGTGCCACCTGATCTTTACTATAATTTGAATATAAAGGGTTGAGCGTTCTCTCGACAGGCCGAGAGAAGCTTCGTACAGTGGGGTTGCACGGAGCAACTAGAAGAGAACAAGGTGGGGAGAATAGAGCTCTAGCACTTGCTCTGGGATCCTCCTCCTCTGATTGAATGGCCAACCCCTTTCCTGGATGCCTTGGGGGTCCTTTTATAGCGTAGGCACGTGCCCGATATGGCAGTGATGACGTGACACTGGTTCTGGGCCTCCTTGCTGGGCCCTTATTGGGCCGTTGTTCGGGCCCAATAAAGGGTAGGGCTTGATCTGCGAGCCTCGTAGAGTGGGCCCATGTGAGCCCAGGCGGGCTTACCCATTTGGGCCGTTGCGCGGGCCCATGCTGCTCTGATCTGGTCTGGTACAATTTTTGCACCCACAGTAGTCTCCACCGCTCGAAGTGAATCATGGCATCAAGTGGAAGGACAACGGGTTTACCACTACTAAGCGGAGAGCAGGGGTAGATGGAGAACATAGTAAGTCTGGGTGAATTGGAGTGCAGCCTGCGTCGCACTCTGGGTGGCTACGCAGGTTAACTCGAGCTCAGAGGATCGATGGTACACTCGGGTAGTGTGTCGATCGAGCTTGAGTTGGAAGCCATAAACCCCGGTCCCTGATGGTTCCACCTTATCAACATTATGTACGATTCTTGAACCATCACCTCGGAACACCATAAGCATTAGGAGGAAGAAAGAAGTATACGCTCCGTGTGTGCTTGGCACTAGAGCACGATAGATGCGTAACTACATACGAGTACTAAGGGTTATGCCCGAGACTAGTACAGAGTCGCATATAGTAATCCCTAGCCATAAGTGAACTTCACTGCAAAGGTGCGATGCACCGGGGTATGCGGCGAGTTGACTAGTTGACTTTGCTAGAGGCACCCTCTGGTGGCCTCAGTTAATAGTAGGTAACTAGTAGATATCACTTAAGTAATGACCGCTAGGTATCGCACGCTAGAAATGGTCAAAATGAGGCGTCAGGGCGTTTTGGTAAAAACCTCACTCTGCCGGACCTCACTGTTGGCCGACCCTAGCAGTGGGAGACCTTGCTTGGGCCGGCCCTATGTTGTAGGGATGAGAATCCCTCATCTATAGGGCCGGCCATATGATAGGGATAGGGCTAAGAATTGGTTAAGATCGAGCCCTAAAAAGTGGGAAAACGGATAAATACAAGGAGAGATAAAAAGGAGATAATGGAGAGATAACTGTGGGAGGTCTTTATCCCCTTGGATCCTTATCCAAGGGGGTAGGCCGACCCTATATAAAGGGCTATAGGGGGCCGGCCCTAATGTTGCAAAAACCGAACCCCCCCTCCCCTCTCATCTCTCTAGTTCTCTCCCGAATCCATCTCCCATCTCCCGCTTGCAACTTCGTCTTCCTCGCGTGGAGTTCTGAAGAAGGAGAAGGGTTGTTCTTCGGAGGCACTTAGAGATCCGAGAGCGACGTTCCGTGCATCGTGTGAGATCGGGTGAACAAGAAGGCAACGTCTCTAATTTTACTATCGGCATCTTCGCGAACGATCTTCCGTCTCCATCGACAAAGAAGATAATTCTCCACGGTTAAAAGATCCGTACGAAAGGTATGTGTAATCTAACATGTAGATCTAGCGAGTATTATGATTTACATGCATGCTAGTTAATCATTATGCTAGATTGCCGTTAGGGTGTTCAATTCACGTGCATACGTATGCACACATATATAGATTAGTTTCGATGAAAGTTTAAATCGTGTAACGTGCACCATGAACGGTCTTTCGACCGCAAAATCGCTTCCGCTGCGAGACTCGACCATGGATTAATTTCCAACAGTTTTTACAGACTTATAGTAAAATGGGAAAGAAAGATATTGGATGGGAACACGGTGTTGCAATATCTGGTGATAAATCCAAGTCACAGTGCAATTATTGCCAAAAGATTTTAAAGGGTGGCGGGATATCAAGACTGAAACAACACTTAGCTGGAGGTTTTCCAAATATAGAGAAGTGTACCAAATGTCCAAAAGAAGTTAGAGATTTAATGAGTGATATGCTCAAAACAAGTAAGGATAAGACACTGGATAGGCGGAGGGCTGAGGAGCAGTTTAGGGAGACTTTGGCTGCCCCTATCCAAATTGAAGAGGGGAACTCTGACGATGATGATCCAGCCTTCAGGGAGGCATGTCATATGTCCCGTGCCGAACAGTGGGACCGGGATCAGAGAGAGAGGATAGAGCGTACGAGACCTGATTTTGGTCATTCTATACGTGAGACGGGAGGTAGTTCTGGTACTCGAGGTACTAGCCATGGAGGGGGGGTGTTGGCGGCTTGTGGCACTCAATGTCTATGAGGCAAGGCAAGTCTTCACGGTCAACTTTTGATCCATATGCTTGCAAAGGGCAGGATACGAGTCAACCAATAATTCCACAAGTAGTAAATAAGAAGGGGATTAAGGCTAGACTGCACAAGTTCATTACTAGATTTGTACACTACGGGGGTTTGCCACATAATGCAGTGGCTAATAATCCCTTTTATTAGATGATGCTTGATGAGGCTGGTAGGTGTGGACCAGGAGTGAAAGGTCCGAGTGCATATGAGTTGATGAACCCACTCCTTGATCAGGAGGATGATGATCTCCGAGAATATATGGGGGACTTAAAAAAGAAATGGCCACAATATGGTATTACTATCATGTGTGACGGTTGGACAGGTCTCACGCGCATGTCACTAATAAATTTTATGGTATGCAGTGACGGTAAAACAATTTTTCTTAAATCAGTTGACGCGTCTGCACATATAAAGGACCATCAATATTTGTATGATTTAATGAAAGAAGTTATAGATATGGTAGGAAAAGAGAATGTGGTGCAGATTGTCACTGATAATGGCAGTGCATATCTGAAAGCTGGGAAAAAGCTCATGGATACAAGTGGCTATAACTTGTTCTGGACCCCCTGTGCTGCTCACTGTATAGATTTGATGCTTAAGGATATTGGAAAGAATAACAAAATAAAGAATCTGGTGCAGATGGCAAGAACAATAACAAACTTCATCTATAATCACAGTTATATGCTTGCTATGATGAGGGAGAAGTGTGGGGGGGATATTGTGAGACTGGATCTCACTAGATTTGCAAGCAACTATGTAGCCCTACAGAGCTTGCACGATAAGAAAGATAGTCTTATGGCAATGTTTACTTCTCCAGAGTGGCTGCAATATCAGGGGCGACATGCTGGTGTAAATATTGAGGACTTGGTTGGGCAGTCTGCGTTTTGGATTAAGGTCTGTGAAGTTGTCAATATTCTCGACCCTATTGTGAAAGTATTACGGATGGTGGATGGAGATAAGAAGCCCACCATGGGATATATGCATCGTGCTATTGATCTAATGAAAGATCAATTGAAAACCAATCGTTATCATGATTGGATATTGAAGATCATTGAGAAAAGTTGGACAACACAGCTACATCCCTTATATAAGACTGGTAAGAATCTATCCCTAACGTATAATTAAAGCTTATCATTATAACTGTGATAATTATCTAATCTTTTTTATAGTATTCTATTTGAATCCGATGTATCACTATAATCTCGATCTTGAAATTCGAGATGACCTGATTCAAGGGATTCAAGATGTAGTTGCGAAGTTAGTATCAGATCCAAATGAACAAGCGATCTGTCTTAGTGAGATAATCTTGTAAATAGATTACACACTTTAATTTCTATGAGATGAAGCTTTTAATTGAGTATGTCTCATTAAAGCTTTAATTTCCTCAATCTTGCAGTTGAAGATCTTTAAGGATACGATGGGTAGCTTCGTGACACCGGCTGCAATAAGTAGGAGGCAGTTAACACAACCAGGTCAAACACTTAAATCATGAATAAAAATTATAAACACTTTTTTTATTTGTTAAGGTTTACTTAGTGATATTTTTTTTATTAATGTAGCTGAATGGTGGGTAACTTATGGCACTTCGGCCCCAAATCTACGCAAAGTTGCCGTCCGAGTCCTTTCACAAACCGCTTCATCATCCGATTGTGAACGTAATTGGAGCACGTTTGGGTTGATCCACACTAAAAGAAGAAACAGGCTGAGGCATGATAGGTTGGAGAAACTTGTACGCGTGCATTACAATTTACGAATGATGATAAGAAATTTGAAAGAAGGACAGGACAGGAACATGGGGCCGATCGATCTTAGCGATATTTTTTCTGTAGATGCAGAGGAGGACCCACTATATAAGTAGGTTAAGGAGTTGGGACCTCCAGCCATGGACACCCCCTCAGGTAGACCGAGCCTATACATCGCCTCACAGATGGGTATAGATGTTGCAGACCTAGAGACGCGGGCTCGTAGCAGTAGCACCGATGATGATGACGATGATAGTCATAGTGGTAGTGATGATGTTTCTGGCGGTGGTAGTGGCGGTGGGGGCAGTGGCGGTGGGGGCAGTGGTGGTGGTGGTGCTTCGGGATCACAGAGATCGTTAAGCCCATTTACTGGAGAAGATCAGTTTGAATATGTTACTCAGGATCGTGATCATGCTGATCCACGACAGAAGAGGGCAAGACATTATGACCGTAGACGAGGTGCTCCGAGACAGACTGATAGAGATAGCTCCATATCTACTCATTGGAGCCAAGAGGTTGACTCATTATCGTCTCAGTTTGATGAGATGAGCACGAGCAGTGATGGATACGGTGGATACAATTATGGTCAGGGGCAGACTAGTGACCCATATAGTCAACCTTATAGCCAACTGGGCACCGGTGGGATTTTCTACTCTCCATATGGATATCCTGACCAGAGCAGTAGTTCTTATGGCTCTCAGCTTCAGCCTCAGCCTCAGCCTCAGGGATATCAACTGTATCCATATGGATATGATCATCCGATAACTGAAAGTACAGTTGTATATCCCCATACAGATGGAGGGGTCACCATCGCTTTATATACACAGTATCCGATGATTGGATATTTGGTTGGGGTGTCAGGACCAGAGTATGAGCAATCTGTGAGAGAGTTTATAGAGTGGCACCAGCAGTATATGACATGGCATCACTACTGTACAGATTATCTTGCATCCATCTACTGGAGGCAAAATCCGTGAAATGATTATGAGCCGGGCCGCCGATCATTTTGGCAATAGATTTGATATTTCATTAGAATTTTGATGATGTATTCTTAATTTCTTATGTACTTTTGGGTTTTGGATATATAGTCTGTATTTTCAATCAATTATTCTTATGAGCTGGCTAGTCGTTCACTCGTTCATCAGTTTAGACTTCTTTTATAGTTCAATATTACTTATTAATTATTATCATTTACAGATGGCCTCCCAACCTCCTCCGCATAGAGATTCTGGGTTAAAAGACATAGGGTGGCGCACGGCTTCCCCTTGGACACAAAGAAACAGAAGTCACAGTGTGCATATTGTGGCAAACAGATCGGAAGTGGAGGTGTTATACGATTGAAACAACACTTCGCGGCTGCTTTCCCGATGTAGCAGAGTGTTTGAAGGCTCCGCTTGAAGTCAGAGTATTCATGCGTAATCTATTGAGAAGCGGAGACAAAGGAGTTCAGCTTCGAACCCCTAGGCAACCCAAGAAGGGACGAATCGAGAAGTCCCGAGACTCCCGATATACCAACACTCTATCAACAAGGAGTCGTTCAGATAATGATATCGAGTACCCGCTAGATATTGAGACAGAAGAGGAAAAGGCTCAGTTTCGACAAGCGGTCTTAGATTCGAGACACTCTCAGTGGGAGCGAGCTGAGAGAGGATGGATGCCGACACAGTTTGCTCATGATGCCAGTGCAAGCGATAGTGAAGCTGGTCCGGCAAGGGCTGATAATGATGTACCTACATGGACTACGAGTGAAGAAAATGCTGATGATGATGTACCTACATGGACAAGTGATGATGAATGATTATTTTTACTTCTTCATGATGAAAATAATGTATATACATTATTCCAGCTTAGTTATAATTGTTCATGTAAGTTAATTACCATTATCAAATATCATTTTGCGTTGTTTGGACTTTGGATATCATATCTTGAAACCCCCGAGTGAGATGCATCTGTACAGCATGCATAAAAATCAGCAGCGCCTGTATAGAATACACGATATGTGAAGGTCTACCCCCCCCAAACAGGGTAGAAAATATTATTTGAGTGTTCCAAAGTGTGTATCTATGCTTCATTTATTACTATCCAGAGTTTCATTAAAAATTTCTTTCGAAAAAACAATATTTCCACCATTTCTGTAAAAATGCAATATTTCCACACTGTCGAAATATTTCCACGAAATATTTCCATATCCAGAAGGTTGAAATTTCCACTGAAATGGAGATTTCGAACCTTGGGTCTAACTGCTAATAGTCTGAAGAAATGCTGCAAGGGTGGTCGAATCTTTGTGAACATCAATCTTCTCTGGTAATGCTACTCTATGTCGCGGCTACTGCTACCTTCTCCAAAATCCTATGGGACTCCTCCATTCCACGCTTAGCGTTAGCCAGCTCTAACACCTCAGAATAAGTCCTTAGTCTCAGGACCTCGATCCTACGTTGGATCTCGGGCTTCAAGCCTCGCTTGAACCTCTTAGCCTTCTGGGCATCAATTGCTACCAAGTATGGGGCGTTGCAAGATAGATATGTGAACTTTGCCTTATATTGGGCCATTGAGCGTGAACCCTAGTACAAGGACAAGAACTCCTGCTCGATGCCATCTCGCAAGCTCTTCGAAAAGTACTTCTCTCAAAAGATTTCCTTGAACTCCTCTCAGATAACTGTTGCACGATCAGCTCCTCGGGTCCTCACGACCATATCCCACCAATAGTCAGCCTCTGCCTCGAACAAGTAGGAGGTTAGTACCTCTCTCTGCTCTCCTGTGATGCCAAGCACATCCAGAATCTTCCTTATTTGCTTCGGCCAACGATCTACCTCCATGGAGTTAGGGGATCCCCGGAAGACTAGAGCCAACATATCTCTGAAGTTCTACATCACCCTCCCAAGACGATCGTCCTCAGGCCTCTAAGTCTGAGCCCGAGTCAGCACATCCCGGCTAAATACCGACTGATGTTGTAGTGTCGCCTATGCTGCTATAACACCTCAGCCATTCCCCGAAGCAGATCCATGATGGACGCAGACTTATGGGATCTTGGTACGACAGTACGACGTGGAGGCATCTGCAAACGTCAAACGATAAGCATGAACCATCCTAGTCCTAATCTAGGTTCTAACACCAAAACTAAGCCCCTAGGATCATTTTCTTGTGCTCTAATACCAGGTTGTCATGCCCCAACTTTCGGTACAAGGAAAAAGGGTATTGAAGGCCTGGGTGTGAGGGTGAGGTAGAAGAGAGGAAGAAATGTGGGAGAAGCATTATCATTCAAAAGATTAGTTATTATATTAACTATCAACTAGAATTCTAGGGCTTGCATGAGATAATGGATCTATTATTTTAAGAGTTATGATTTCCCTAATATAAAAATTGTTGCTTGGTTTCAGCAGGCCTCTTAAAATGGTAGATCCCTTATCCAGTGCGAGCCCTAGAATCTCTAGTTGATAGTTAATATAATAACTAATCTTTTGAATGATAACGCTTCTCCCTTCTTTCCCCCTCTCTTCTACATCACCCTCACACTCAAGCCATCGGTATCCTTTTTCCTTGTACCGGAAGTCGAGGCGTAACAGACCTCGTATGGCATCCTCATCCTCGGCCTCGACCCGGAGGCCAACCTGGACCACGGTCCACGACCTTGACCTAAAGGCCGACCTCGACCTCGGTCTTGATGTGGTATGTCGTCCTCGACCTCAACGTATCACGTGGCTATGTCCTCTATGCCATCAATTGAGATCGAGAGACAAAGGAAGAGAGAGAGAGAGAGAGAGAGAGAGAGAGAGAGAGAGAGAGAGACAGAGAGAGAGAGAGAAGGGTGTGCTCTATGGCACTATGTGGAAGATAAAATAAGGGTTTGGGAGACTTGGCCGTGCCGAGTGTCTGTTTTGGACCATTGAGGTTTTTCGTTTTGTTTTCCTTCCCTTTTAGTTAAATCTGTCCATATAGACACTGGATTTACATTATAGGTTGTACCCGTCATCAGAAACGTCAGGTTTATACCTTGAGATAAAACTAGCATTGTCAATAAGTGGATCAATATTTGATCCACTTAGACGCCGAGTATTAGATTTTTGCGGTTGATTTTTTTTAATTAACTGCAATTGGGTGCGTTGACTTAACTAACACCGAAAAAAAAAAAAAGGATGTGAATGTGGCGAGCGCTATTTAGCACTGGCATGCCACATGGCTGTCAAAGCGCTTGTCTGCTAAATACTTATGGTCAACTGTTATTGAAATAAATATATTTTTACAAATATTATTTTGAAAAGAAATAAGGGACTTAGTATTAAACCTTTGGGTAAATTACACATAGACCCCCTGTAGTTTGACCGATTATCACTTACACCCCCTCATGTTTGAAACCCTACAAACGCCCCCTTACAGTTTGAAAAACACATCTGTATGTGTAGAAAAAGATACGGGACGTCTTTATTGCAAACACACGAATATTACAGAGGCCGGGACTCGGGGGTGGTGAGCCGGGTGCGGCGAATATTCGATCAGGAGATTGTGGGAGAGATCCTCTGGAGGGTCCCTTTGATCCAAGTCTCCACGTGGTATTCGTGCGAGAGCTCTAAAGGGGTTGCCCAGGACAAAGGTCTTTACAGGGTGAGGGCTTTTTGAGAGGCTAAGGAGTATCCACCATTGCTTTTGTCCCTTTCGTGCTTCGCGTTTTCACGGCTAGGGGTATTATGCTTTGTTCCTCGGTCTTCGAGTCTTCCTCGATCCTTGCTAGACCTCGGCGTCCTTGATCGTCGGTTCGCGGCGTCGGATTTGGCTTTGGCTTTGCTTTGGCATGGCTCTGGCTTTTGCTTTGCTTTGGCGCTTGCACTTGAACATAGACGGGGAGAGACTTGCGATGCTTTCGTTCTTCCGGACTTCACGTCGTATCGGCTAGGACGTGTGGTGCTTTGCTCGTGACCGGCGTAGTTGCTTGGCTTTGGCACTTGCGTTGCTTTGGCGCGGACTTTACCGGTGCTTTTGCTTTGGCTTCTTGCGTTTGCTTTGGCTTAGGCGTTGACTCGATCTTCTTCTTGAACGGCGATGGCTACTTCTTCAAGGCTTCTTCCGGCTTCCTCGATAGTTATGGCGTTGGCTTGACTTCTCTTCTTTTCCGAGCTTCTTTGGGGTGATCAAAGTCGAAGGCTTTACTTTTGAAGATGGCGGGGGTAGCACTGATCTTCGTGTGATGTTTGTAGCATCGGCTTTGTTTTGAAGACGACAGGTGTAGCGACGCTTCGGGTGTCCCTCTCCAAGCTATCTTCTTTGTAAATAGAGCGGGTGTATGTCGAAGGCGATGGGGTGATGACGCTTCGGTCTTCTTCTCCGGGCTTTTGGGCTTGATCGGAGTTGAAGGTTTGTTGGAGCCGACGGGGTAGTGCTGCTCCGATCTTCTTCTCCGGGCTTTTGGACTTGATCGGAGTTGAAGGTTTGCTGGAGCCGGCGGGGTAGTGCCACTCCGATCTTCTTTTCCGGCCTTTGCTTCTGGCGCCTTCGGAGTCGAAGGGTTCTTCTTCTCCGAGCTTTCTTCTTTGTGCGCGGAGTCGAAGGCTTGATCTTCTTGTGCAAGGGTCTTCACTTTGATGAGGGCTTTCAATGGACTAAGCCGGTCCCGAAGGGATAGGCTTGCCTGTGCCTCGTTAAATCTTGGGTCGATGAAGAGCGCGTTTCCTCTTCTGCAGAGCTCCTTCGCCTTGTCTTCAGCTCCAGCTCTGACCCCTTTGACCTTTTGAGCCTTCCCCCTCCCCCTCTCTTTATAGGTTAAGGGGAGAGGGGGGAGATATGGGAAGATTTATTTGAATCTCTTTAATATCTCTCCTATAATTACCCAAGATTTATTCATCCATTGAAGAGGGGAATAAACATTTATTTGCCTTTCTTTTCTGGCGGAGTAATTATGGCTCAATCCTCTTTGAATTTATTTGAACTTGCACATAAAGTCAATGGCGACCCGGCTTCGTTTCTTGTCCGTCGGATCGAGGGATCGGCGCCGATCCATGCTTATGTAGACGTCATACGCAACCTCCCCCCGCGCATAGCGGTGCTTGTTTCATTTTTCTTCTTTTCTTTCCTTTTCTTTTCTTTCCTTTCTTTTCTTTCTTTCTTTCTTTCTTTTCTTCTCTTTTTTTTTTCTTTGCATGGCCGACCATCCCCCCTAAGGGGTTCGGATTTCTATAGGGGGCCGGGTGGGCCCCACTTGGTGATGGGCCCACCCGCCCCTTTGTTTGGCGGGGGTCGAGTCCGGTTTGCGTATCGGGTTTGCCTCCGTAATGGTGCATGCGAGTCGAGTCCGGGTCCGAGAGCGTGTCGGGTTTGCCTCCGCATTGGTGCATGCGAGTCGAGTCCGGGTCCGAGTGCGTGTCGGGTTTGTCTCTGCTTGG
Organism: Chamaelirium japonicum; assembly: GCA_947650365.1. Classification (NCBI taxonomy): domain Eukaryota; kingdom Viridiplantae; phylum Streptophyta; class Magnoliopsida; order Liliales; family Melanthiaceae; genus Chamaelirium; species Chamaelirium japonicum. Next base: position 56,228,542 of record OX393560.1, read on the forward strand.
TGCATGCAAGTCGGGTCCGGATCCGAGTGCGTGTCGGGTTTGCCTCCGCATAGGTGCATGCGAGTCGGGTCCGGGTTAGACACAACTTGTGTGTCTACAAATGCCCCGTCAAGGATGAGTGCACCGGCGGAAACGTGGAGTACTTGTGTATGTAGGAACGCACAACACTTATCATTGATTCCTTTCTTGGATGGGATAGGTGGCTTATTTAAGGGTCACTACCCCTTTCATCCAACACCTTGCTCTTGCGAAGGCTCTGCTGGCGTTTAGAGACCGCCGTCAGAAGAGTGATGCCTGGGGTTGCACGTGACTTGCTCTGTCTTCCTGGTATCGCCTCTTTCATCGGTGGCGGTGTTGATGGTGCGCAACTTGAAGATCATTGCGAAGACGGGCTCGAAGCGACGGGGCAACGATGACCGCGGCGAGGAGGATGGAGGAGCACGGCTGAGGTGTCGACCGCCTTCGCTGCCTTCTTCTTCTTCTTCTTTTCCTTTTTCTTCTTCTTTTTCTTTTCTTTTCCTTTTCTTTCTTTTCTTTTTCTTTCTTTCTTTCTTCTTCTTCTTCCTCTGGTTTGCGGAGGCAGCGGCAACAGTGGCTGGTGCTGCGGTGCGCGCGGGGAGGCCGGGGCATGGGTGGCGCAGAGGCCGAAGTGGCGTGCAGGCGGTGGTGCATGAGGAGGGGCCCGGGCGCAGGCTGCGGAGGTTGGGCGCGGGCTGTGGCGTGCGCGGCGGTGGCTGGGGCGGCGCGCGCAGGCAGCGTGCAGCGCGGGCGTGCGGCGCAGTGGGCGGCGGTGGCCGGGGCGCGAGGCGCGACTGCGACACTGGGCGAGGGGACCGGGCGGCGCGCGGCTGCGGCTGTGGTAGGGCGCAGGCGGTGGTCGACGGCCGAGCACGGGGTCCCCGAGCTGGTCGGCACACGATGCATGCGCGGAGGTCGGGCGGCAAGTGGCCGCGGCCCCGACTTGGGCGCCCCCCCTCCCGATCGGGTAGGAGAAGAAGGGGTTGTGGGCCCTGAGTTTTTTTTTTTTTTTTGCTCTTTCTTTCCTTTTCTGTTTTCCTTCTTTCTGTTTTCCTTTTTTTTTTTGTCTCTCCTTCTCTGCCGGTCGGGTGCAAAGAACAACAGCAACAATAGTGGGATCCGTAGTGGGAGCAGGCCGGTCTGCGGGGCAGGGTGTGGGTTCATCGGCGGGTGACACGGAGCGGCGCGGTGGCCGGCTGTTGGTCCAATGCAAGCGGGGTCCCGATCGGGCACGAGTCCACGGAGGCAGTGCGACATGGATGGCGCAAGTGGGCGCGAGTGTGACACAGCAACGGCGAGCGGCGGTAGGTGGCCGGCATAGGTGGTGTCGGCGCGGGTGGTGTGCGGACACCGTGCGGCGCAGGTGTGCCTCGAGCAGGTCAGTGGGGGCCAGGCTTGCAGCGGCTGCGGCTCCGATTTGGTCGGGGCTCCCTGATCGGATAGGAAAAGAACGAGGGCTGCGACCCCTGCCATCCGTGCGGGTCCGGATGGGAAAAGAGGGAGCTGTGGGCCCCTTGATTTTTTTTTTTCTCCTCTAGCCTGTCTTGACTTGATTGCTTCCCCTTGTGTCTTTTCAGGATCCGAGCTTCGAGGGTTTGGCCTTGCCGGGGCGTATAGCTGAGGGCTTCTCTGGTGGGAGTAAGCACCTTCGTTTCTCCCTTACTCGGGTGTTTCGCCATCGTGCTTCGAGGAGAGAAGACCTTCTATTGATGCTCTGGATCCCTATCTATGAGCGCATCACAAAGGATGGATTCGCTGGGGTGGATAGTTGAGGACTTCTCCTACGGGAGTAAGTACCTTCGCTTCCCCTTGTGTCTTTTCAGGATCCGATCTTCGAGGGTTTGGCCTTACCGGGGCGTATAGCTGAGGGCTTCTCCGGTGGGAGTAAGTACCTTCGCTTTCCCCTTGCTCGAGTGTTTCGCCAGCGTACTTCGATGAGAGAAGACCGTCTGTCGATGCTCCGGATTCCTATCCATGAGCGCATCACAGAGGATGGATTTGCCGATGCGAGTAGCAGGATGCCGAAGCTAAGTGAGAAAGTTTACACCGACGAGGCGATCTCTATGAAGCTCCTTCGCCCAAGCTTGAGCCTGCTTTTTCACCACTGCGCTGAAGACTTTGTGCCCACACCAATAGTGGCTTCGAAGATCTGCTCTTGCTTGACCTGATGGGGTATCGACTCCTGGCCTCGGGGGGACGTTTAGTACCTCTGTGGCTTTTGCGAGTAAATGGATGATTATGCTGAAGACTTTGTGCCCACGCCGGTGGTGGCTTCGAAGATCTGCTCCCGCTTGACCTGGTGGTGTTGACTCCTGACCTCGGGGGATGTTTAGTACCTCTACGGCTTTGAGACGAAGGATTCTTCGGCTACTTAGAGGTGGAGGACTCTTCGATGGCTTGGAGACGAAGGCTCGCTTGGCAGCTTGGAGACGAAGGATTCTTTGACGGCTCGCGAAGGCGAAAGCTTCTTCGACAGCTTGGAGACGAAGGATTCTTTGGTGGCTTTGAGGTGGAGGACTCTTCGACGGCTTAGAGACGAAGGCTCCTTTGGCGGCTTAGAGACGAAGCATTCTTCGGCGCCTTGGAGCCGAAGGGTTCTTCAGCGGAGTGTTGTCGTTTTCTTGGTGCGGGAGCGTGATGACAATGGCACGGCGAGAGGACAAGACGAAGCCGAGTGTGGTGATGATCACTTGGTGCAAGGAAGAGGCAGAGACTTCGGAGGCCAGGGAAGGTGGCTCCTTCGTCTTCTTTTTCTTTTTTTCTTTTTTTCTTTTTTGTTTTCTTTTTAAAGTCGCAAAGGATGCGGTTGTCGCCGATGTATCCGCCTATCTTTGGGTTACTGCATTTGACTTTAGTGGCAGTTCCAAGCCTTCGATTCTTTGACTTTGAGGAACTGGTGACGTTCGAATGGGCCCGAGCTTTTGCACGAGCCTGGCGGATTTTAAGGCGGACGACTCTTTGTTTGCAGAGTAGACGCACACCATCTTGGAGGGTGGCGAGCTTCGTTGCTTGCGACGGTCTTCGCTGGAGGACGCTTCCTTGGGCTTAGCTATGACCGAGGGAGAGAGACATCGGCTGGAGGGGCCTCACACTCTTACTACTGCAGAATTAGTTCGGATGCAGAAGAAGGTGGAGGCTGCTCGTGCATCACTTTAGAAGTCGGAGTCCCGTTTGGGGGATGCTCAAGCGACCGAGAAGACGTCTGGAGCAGAGTTTGCGAGGTGGTGTGAAGAGCTGACGAAGTGCTGGAAGCTGGTGGAGCGATCGAGAAGGCTTCCGGAGTGAACCTTGCGAAACAGCGTGTATAGCTGGCGACGCGTCAGAAATTGACGGCTTCTCTACCCTTGTGTTGCAGTGTGTGTAAGCTGCGGGAGGCGAGCCGCTTCGGCGCCTTAACACTACACCAAAACAGACAATTTGTAACGGTCAATTAGTAACGGTTGTTACAAAAAGTGTTACAAATATCTGTAACGCCATATTCCTAACGGTTTTTTTGTGTTACTAAACATATTTATAACAGTTGGCTGTGTTACTAAATCCTGATTTTGGTGTAGTGTAAGGACTTCGACTTGCTACTCATGCGTCGCTTTAGAAGCTAGAGTTTCGTTTGGGGAAAGCTCGAGCGACTGGGAAGACGTCTGGAGCAAAACTTGTGAAGTGGGAAGACAGAGTCTCGTTTGGAGCGAGATGAGACTGTGGACAAGGCTTTGAAGGCGAGCTTCTTGAAGCAGCAATCAGACATGTCGGCCCGTCGCGAGCTTTTGGGCGCACGTCCTTTGGAGATGCAGCGAGTGGAGGCCACTAGAGAGGAGTTACTATGCCGCCTTCGAGCTTTGGATACTTTCTTCTAGCTGTTTCTTGTCTTGTCATTTTGCATTGTAGTTTTTCTTTAGAACTTATGCCATGTACCGTCTTCCCTTGAATATCTAATAATATCATCATATTTCGCAAATCATTTGTGCAGACCATTGTTGGATTTTTCTTTTTGTCGGACTAAACCTGAAATGACTTCTCAGGCTGCCTACATACCCCCCTAACGGGGATCAAGTCACACGTAGTTCATATTTTATTTTATTTTATTTTTTATTTTTTATTTTTTACAAGGAGTGTGGCCTTGCTTTAGGCATAATACCTTTTGAGGTACTTGCCATTGATAGGGTCGAGTGTGAGCCCTTCTGGCATGGTAAAGAGGTAAGCGCCGTTGGAGTAGACTTCTTTGACGGAGTGTGGTCCATCCCATTTGGCATCGAACTTCTTCCCTCCTCGATGCGAGAGAATGATGGGACGTTTGACTGCCAGCACTAGTTCTCCTGTTTGGAAGGATCGAGGGCGGATCTTCTTATTGAAGGTGTGAGTCGGTCTGGCCTAATAGCACTCCAGACATTGCTGAGCTTCGAGACGCCTTTCATCCAGGGCCTCTAATTCTGCTAGGTGGAGCTGGGCGTTATCGTCGCTGGTGAGGCCTTCTTGGATCACTATCCTGAGTGATGGGATCCGGAGCTCAAGCGGGAGAACGGCTTCTACCCCATAGACGAGGGAGTACGGAGTTGCTTGCGTTGGAGTGCGAAAGGACGTGCGGTAGGCCTATAGTGCTTCGCCCATGCGTTCGTGTCAGTCCTTCTTTGTCTTTGAGACAGTTTTCTCCAGAAGCTTGCAAAGGGTCTTGTTGAAGGCTTCTTGCAGACCATTGTCCAGAGCATTGTACATTGTTGAGCATTTCTGCTTAATATCGTACTTGGCACAGAACTAGCTGACAGTAGTATTTTTGAATTGCTTCCTGTTGTCCGTTACGATGTAGCGAGGGATTCCGTATCGGAAGATGATGTCGTTCTGGATGAAACTGATAACGGAGTGTTTTGTAACTTCCCGTAGAGATATTACTTCAGCCCATTTGGAGAAGTAGTCCATTGCTGCCAGAATGTAAAGATGTTGTTTGGATGACTTGGGCAGGGGACCGACGATATCGAGTCCCCATCCGTCAAAGGGTCACGACGCGATTGTTGGGTGCAAAGGCTCTAGTGGTTGACGAATGTAGTCACCGTGTAGCTGGCAAGCGTGACATTTCTTCATAAACTCCAAGCTGTCTTTAATCATGGTGGGCCAGTAATAGCCTATCCTCCTGACACAAAAGTAGAGCTTTGGACCGGACTGATGTGAGCCACAGATTCCAGCGTATACTTCTTCCAGTGCTGCTTCTGTCTCTTCCTTTGTGAGGCACCTCAGGAGTGTGCTATCGTAACTTCGATGGTACAGCTCGTTGTTGAAGTGGTAGAACTTCAGAGACCGTCGACGAATGTCAACTTTGCGCTTTGGATCGTCAGGGAGTTTACCACGGATGAGATAATCCATGAAAGGTTGCCTCTAGTCTTGCTCTTCAATTTTGAGGACGTACACCGTGTTGGTTTGAATTGAAATCCCGACAGGCCTGTTGTCTTTGGTAACCACTATTCTTCTGCAGACGGGGACGACGAGCGACATTTTTCTGGAAACGGGAGTATAGCCGCCAGGTTCGCGAGCGCGTCAGCCTACTGGTTGAGGTTTCTAGAGACATGCTGAATAGAAGCCTCCTCGAGCTTGCCGAGGAGTTCCACAGCTCGTGCATGCAGTGGCACTAGGTCTACCTAGTTGACTTCATATGCCCCCATGACTTGCTGAATGACGAGCTGGGAGTCACCGAAAATCTCGAGTCTGTGAAGCTTCATATCGTTAGCGAGTTTGAGGCCGATGAGTAGAGCTTGATATTCCACCACGTTATTGGAGCACGGTTCCGACAGTAGAAATAAGAAGGGGAGTATCTCGTCGTTTGGAGTGATGAAGATAACCACTGCTCCAGCTATGTCTTGTCTTGCTGCGTTGTCAAAGAACATCTTCCAGGAGGGGGCGACGTCGTTAGAGAATACTTCTTCATCTAGGAGATCTTCTGATAGTTCCCATTCTGTCGGGAGAGGATATTCTACGAGGAAGTCTGCAAGAGCTTGCCCTTTGACTGCCTTCTGTGGCACAAAGGTGATGTCAAACTCAAGGAGTAGTAGCGCCCACTTCGCTAGACGTCCGGAGAGCACTGGCTTTGACATGATGTATTTGAGGGGGTTAGCTTTCGAGATGCGTTTGACGGTATGAGCCAGTATGTAGTGTCGCAGCTTCTTTGTAGCGAAGATGAGTGCCAGACAGACCTTATCGATTGGGGAGTAGTTTAGCTCTGCACCGACGAGAGTGCGACTCAAATAGTAGCATGTCATCTCCTTGCCTAGCTCGTTCTCTTGAGCCAGGAGTGCCCCCAAGGATTGCTCCTGGGCACTAATGTAGAGGATAAGCGGCCTTCCTTGGACTAGCACTGATAGAACTAGCGGCTTCAGTAGATAGCTTTTGATATTTTGGAGAGCTTTTTGGCAAGCATCATCCCATTTGAACGGCGCTCCTTTCTTCATGAGGCGACTGAACGGATGGCACTTCCCAGCTAGATTGGTGATAAATCTTCGGATATACGCCAGGTGCCCTTGGAGACCTCAAAGGTCTCGCATTGTCTTTGGTGTGGACATATTGATGATAGCATCAATTTTAGATTGATCTATCTCAATGCCTCGATATCGTACGACGAAGCCAAGGAATTTGCCTGAGGAGACTCCGAATGCGCACTTGAGTGGATTCATGTGGAGTTGGTATCTTCGAAGCCATTTGGAGATCAGCTCGAGATCTTACAGATGTGCCGACTTCTTCTTAGACTTCACAATAAGGTCGTCGACGTAGCACTCCATGTTTTGATGAAGAATATCATCGAATATTCTCTGCATGGCTCGTTGGTAGGTGGCTCCTGTGTTTTTCAAGTCGAATAACTTTGTAGTAGTAGATTCCTTTTGGTGTGCGGAATGTTGTGAGCTCTTCGTCTTTGGGTGCCATCCGGATCTGGTTGTAGCCTGAGGATCCGTCCATAAAAGTTAGCACCTCGTGCCATGTCGTTGCATCCACCATTAGCTGCGTGATTGGCAAAGGGAAAGTCGTCTTTTGGACATACGTTGTTCAAGTCTCTAAAGTCCACACACACTCGAATTTGACCATTCTTCTTTTTTACTGGAACGACACTGGAGATCCATGTCGGGTACTTAAGCTCTCGGATGAAGCCGGCTTCAATTAGCTTGTTTACTTCGCCTTCTATTTGGGGCACCAGTTCAGGCCGGTAGCGTCTTTGTCCTTGCTTGATGATGCTAGCTCCGTGTTTGACGCTGAGCTGGTGCACTGCGATTTTGGGATCGAGACCCGGTATCTCCTTGTAGGACCATGCAAAGACATCTATATATTCCTAGAGCAGTTTAATGTATGCAGCTTCTTTTTCAGGAGTCAAAAGTGTGCTGATGAATATAGGCCGAGGCTCCGTTTCTGTGCCCAAGTTGATTTCCTTCAAGTCATCAACGATGGACTGCCCCCCTTCTTCGAGGATCGACGGGGCGTCTTACAACTCGTCGTCCAAAGTAAAGGTATCACCATTGAGTGATTCGAGAATGGAGAAATGATTGATGGCCGCCACGGGTGGGTGGGCGGATATTGAAACGGCGTCCCTGGTTGGCATTCCCAAACAGTCGAACAACAACTTCTTCTTTGCTTGGTTGATTGGCCCGAGTCTTTCGAACACGGATGTATGCTTTAGATTTGATCGGCTTTGATTGCTTTTGTTCTGCTTTTGGAGTATGGCTTGGTATCGAGCTTGTCGCCATCTTTTTTTGCTATCGGGACGGTCGACGTAGGTGGAGCGTGCATCGGAGATCGTCGATCCTTCAGCTGGTTCATCTACCATCTTCACTTCAATGCAGTTGGAGGTAAAGGTCTTCTTTGCTGTGACCTTGACGACCATCGGGGTTTAACTGGAGCCGATGCCTCGACGGTTCGGAAGAATTTGTTCGCCGTTTTGAAAAAGACGAGTTTGAGTCCTGGTCATCCCGTGTGGTGTTGCAGTTGGAGAAAGTGTGCCTATATGCATGGCGCTTTTTTTGTTGTAGCCGGCTTTGAACAGTAACTTGGCAGTGTTTTGCCCCCAACTCCCTTTTGGCTTGAATTCGAATCGATTGGGGTCGATAGATCTGATAGGTCCGAATGGCTTGAAGCTTGCGTCAGACTAGATAATGGCAGTATCATTCCTTGCAGAGTGATGACATTGGCCTTCGATAATGGCGGGACCGGCTCTTTTGCCGAAGTAGACAACGATCACTTGGGTTTGTGAAGCCATTGAGGTGCGAGGCGCAGGACTGACGTCGTTTGGACAGGCAACGGAGTATGTTTTTTTTTTCTTGGCTTGGAGCTGATGCACATCCTTTGTCTTGATTTTGGTGCTTCCTTGACTTCGAGTATCGCCTTGTCGGAAGGTTGCATCGGATTTCCAGGTGGAGGAGTCTCACCCCGCTTGATTTCTTCAATTTTTCGGGTTCAAAGAACTTTGGCTGGAAGGGCTTTTGAGACCAGGTCTTTCGCTTAATAGAACTTGGCGTCAGCCAGATGTGCTTCGACCTCATTAAATGGCTTGTCATCGGTGATAATGCACTTCTCCCTGCCTTCTTCATAGTACTTGAGGCACTGGTGCCAGGTGGATACCACAACACCGTTCTCATGCAGCCAAGGTCTTCCCAACAAGAGATAATATGACGTTTGGCAATCAATGATGTGGAAAAGGACCGTTGTATCGAGCGGGCCAATTGAAAGCTTCAGGCGGATGATTCCGATAGTGGACTGCCCGCCCTAGTTGAACCCTTGGATCACCAGTTGGCTGTGTGAGAGCTGGTCAGTGGTGATGCTGAGTTGTCGTATCGTTTAGATAGGCATGATATTGACGGCAGAGCCACAGTCTAACAAGATCCGATTTACCGGCTTCTCCTTGTGTATCCTGAGACGTAAACGGGCTGGTTGTCCAGTCGTGCTCCAAGTTACAGATCTTCATCTGAGAATGTTATTACCACATCGCACGAGGTAACAATTTTGCCCTTCTCGTTGTCCTTCCTCTTCTTCTTGTAGCTATCTGGATCTGCCAAGGCTGTAGCCATTACTAGGCGAGCTTTCTTTGGACGGTGCAAGGCTTCTATGAGCGGCAAGTGCAAGATTGCCTCATCGTGAGAGGCAGTGCCCTCCTTGTCGGAGCCGTCCCTCTAATCGTCGAAGTCACCTTCTTCAGAAGTCTCGATTTCGTCTTTCGCCTTTGGCATCTCATGAACTTCGACCATGCAACAAGAGACTCTGATGTGCTGATCGGTTGGGAGGAAGTGATCGGGGAAGAATTCTTACAACGTTGCTGATTCCGGGAGGCTTTGTTGGAGAAGATCGTCTAGGTTTTCCGGTGGCACTTTGAACGCCTTTCTTCCTGGAGCCTTGCTTTTCTTCTTGTAAGTTCTTCGTTCGGGAAGTCTCCTCATCACCCGGTCTTGCTTAAGTTGCTTTGCCTGCCGTGGCCTTCGTCTTCGAGGTAGCATGACCCATGCCTCTTCATCGATGGATTCCCCCTTGCTAAGGTGATGGTCGAGAGCAGCAGCTGTGGGTTCCTTCTTGGTCGGAGAAGCTTGTTCTTCCGGAGGCTCTACTGGCTCATCTCTGATCCCCAGCCGGTGGGCTTGATTTCTTCGATCGAAACAGATAGAGGCTTTGAGTAGAGGACGTAATAGTCGAACTTGCCCGAAGGCTGGCCCAGCAGACCGACTTTAGAATCTCCTTGCTCGTATCTCTTTTGGAGAGCACGTTGGGATGTAGCTTGATTAGGAGGGACTTGCTCTTTCGGAAGCTTTACTGGCTCGTCTTTCGATTCCCAGTCGGTAGGTTTGATTTCTTTGATCGAAACGGATGGAGGCGTAGAGTAGAGGACGTAATAGTCGAACTTGCCCGAAGGCTAGCCCAGCAGACCGACTTCTAGATCTCCTTGCTTGTATCTCTTTTGGAGCACACGTTGGGATGTAGCTTTGCTTGGGAGAGGTGCTGATGTGAGCGATGGTTGCCCCCGGGGCAATGGTGTTTCCTCCTCAGCGAGCGTAGGGGTGTGTTATCGTCGCTTCGAGATCTTCAATTGTGAAGCTGGCTTTGCGATCGGCCTTTGACGATTGACGCGTAATTTGGGCATTCCTTGTCGTACAGCAACGAGTACCTGCAGAAAGGATCCGAAGGTGATGGACGTTATGTTGGCTGTAGCGACCTCCCCGGAGTCGATCTTTATCTTTTCTTGCTTTGCGAGCACCATGATTCTTTCTTTAAAGATGAAGCACTTTTTGATGAGATGGCTAACCACTCGGTGGTATTTGCAGAAGAGAGGGTCGTCGACGCGATGCATCTGCTCAGGTCTCTTTGAAGGAGGAAGTTCGATCATTTTCTCTATAGCAATTGGTCAAACATGGAGGAGACTTCTGAGTCCGGGAAGGGATACTCTTTCGCTTCGAGCTCCTCGAGACTCATTCTTTGTCTTTGAGGCGGAGGCGGCAGTATGGCGGCTCCTTTTCCTTGATCCGGCTTGCCACCGATCTTGAGTGGCTTGGAGGTCGAAACGACGTCGACAACATTGACTTGCTTCGATTTCGGTGTCAGCGGTTTGTCCTTCTTCTCCACCTTCAGGAAGTCTTTGCTCTTCGAGTCTCCATGATTTGCTAGGCTGAGCTCCATGTCGTGAGCCTGAGTTGCGAGTTCTTCGAAGGACCGAGGTTTGATCTCTTTAAGGATATAGAGTAGGCCCCAATGCATCCCTTGGGTGCACATCTCTATGGTCGAGTCTTCAGACAAGTGGTCTCGTGAATTTAGCGTGAGATTCCTCCATCGATCGATGTAGTCGATCATCGGTTCGTCCTGCCTTTGCTTGACGGCAGTAAGCTCGGTCTTGCTGATGATGCACTGAGTGCTGTAGAAGCGATTGAGGAATTCCCTTTCTATCTGATCCCAGCTGTCGATAGATCCTGGAGGAAGATCAATATACCAGTCGAAGGCATTACCTTTGAGGGTGAGAACGAACTGCTTCACCATCTCGTCACCGTATGTACCAGCATTGTTGCAAGTTTCGATGAAGTGAGCGACGTGCTGTCATAGATTTCCCTTCCCATCGAAGTGCTGGAACTTTGGTGGCTAGAACCCAGTGAGGAAGCGTAGTTGCTGGATCCTTGCAGTGTAAGGCTTTAAGTATGCCACCGTGGTCGGAGGAAGACTGCCACCGTGGGACCGCATCATGTCAGGCACCAACGCTTATATTTGCTAGGCATTCATTGTTGCTATCGCCGGAGGTTGGGTGGCCACCGAGACTGGCATTGGAGAGACGACTTTTGCTGGGACGGGAACCGAGGAGAGCGCTGGAGTAGTCGCTAGAACTATCGAAACAACCTCTGCAAGAGCAAGAGGTGAAGACGGAGCTGGAGCGACTACTGGAGAAGCAGGAGGTTGGCTGAACGCTATAGCATCCCTCGCACTTAGCCTTTGAAGGAAGGTGTTGATGTGACGGTCCTTTTTCTCTATCAGCCGAGTGATTTGCGCCATTTGCTCACCCATTTGCATGACTTGGAGCTAAAGAGCAGTTGGAGGATGATGACGGAGGACGTCTTGATGTTGCATGCCTGCATCCTCGTCGTCATCGTCGAAGACGTAGTTGCGCCGACTCGCTTCTGGTTGATGACGGATGTTTGCCCCCTGCAGAGGAGGTGCAATGTTTGTTGGAGAACCTGAACGGGCTCGGGATTGGGGCTAGTCCTCCCCAAACTTCTGGACATGGATTCCAGGATCGAGGCTTGTTTCTTCGTGTACCAAGGCCTCGTCGATGATCCAGTGATTATCTTCGGCAGTAGTTTCTGGCGTGAAGACATCCGTAAGAGTTCGAGTACGTCGGGTGTAGATGCGTATCATCGGGGGAACATCACCCTCCGGGTTTACTGGATCACCGTGTTGGAGTAGAGGAGACTCAGCGATGGGCGAAAGACTTGCAGCAAACGCATCGTTGTTTGTCCCGACCATGGCGAACTTGAAGCAACTTCTTCAAACATACGAATAAAAGGAGAGGAGGTCCCACCGGACGTGCCAAAAATCTATATGCGCAGAAAAAGATACGGGTCGTCTTTATTGTAAACACACAAAGATTACAGAGGCCGGGACCCGGGGACTTGGGGGTGGTGTGTCGGGTGCGGCGAATATTCGATCAGGAGATTATGGGAGAGATCCTCTGGAGGGTCCCTTTGATCCATGTCTCCACCTATTCGTGCGAAAGCTCTGAAGGGGTTGCCCAGGACAGAGGTCTTTACAGGGTGAGGGCTTTTTGAGAGGCTAAGGAGTATCCACCGTTGCTTTTGTCCCTTTCGTACTTCGCGCTTTCTCGGCTAGGGGTTTTAGGCTTCGTTCCTCGGTCTTCGTATCTTTCTCGATCCTTGCTAGACCTTGGCATCCTTGATCGTCGGTTCGCGGCATCGATCGTGCTTTTAGCGTCGGCTTTGGCTTTGGCTTTCGGCTTTCGCTTTGCTTTGGCATGGCTCTGGCTTTTGCTTTGCTTTGGTGCTTGCACTTGAACGTAGACGGGGGGAGACTTGCTTTGCTTTGGCGCTTGCACTTGAATGTAGACGGGGGGAGACTTGCGATGCTTTTGTTCTTCCAGACTTTGTGTCGTATCGGCTAGGATGTGCGATACTTTGCTCGTGATCGGCATAGTTGATTGGCTTTGGCACTTGCGTTGCTTTGGTGCGGGCTTTACTGGTACCTTTGCTTTGGCTTCATGCGTTTGCTTTGGCTTAGGCATTGACTCGATCTTCTTCTCGAACGGCGATGGCTACTTCTTCAAGGCTTCTTCCGGCTTCCTCGACGGTTATGGTGTTAGCTTGACTTCTCTTCTTCTCCGGGCTTCTTTGGCGTGATCGAAGTCGAAGGCTTTACTTTTGAAGATGGCGGGGGTAGCACCGATCTCCGTGCGATGGTTGTAGCGTTGGCTTTGTTTTGAAGACGACGGGTATATCGATGCTTCAGGTGTCCCTCTCCAAGCTTTCTTCTTCTTGAATAGAGCGGGCGTTTGTCGAAGGCGACGGGGTGATGACGCTTCGGTCTTCTTCTCCAAACTTTTGGGCTTGATCGGAGTTGAAGGTTTGTTGGAGCCGATGGGGTAGTGCCGCTCCAATCTTCTTCTCCAGCCTTTGCTTCTAGCGCCTTCGGAATTGAAGGGTTCTTCTTCTCTGAGCTTTTTTCTTTGTATGCGGAGTCGAAGGCTTGATCTTCTTGTGCAAGGTTCTTCACTTTGATGAGGGCTTTCAATGGACTAAGCCGGTCTTGAAGGGATAGGCTTGCCTGTGCCTCGTGAAGCCTTGGGTCGATGAAGAACGTGTCTCCTCTTCTGCAGAGCTCCTTCGCCTTGTCTTCAGCTCTAGCTCTGACCCCTTCGACCTTTTGAGCCTTCCCCCTCCCCCTCTATTTATAGGTGAAGGGGGGAGGGGAGAGATATGGAAAGATTTATTTGAATCCCTTTAATATCTCTCCCATAATTACTCAAGATTTATTCTTCCATTGAAGAGGGGAATAAACATTTATTTGCCTTCCTTTTCTGGTGGAGTAATTATGGCTCAATCCTCTTTGAATTTATTTGAATCTTGCACATAAAGTCGATGGCGACCCAGCATCGTTTCTTGTTCGTCAGATCGAGGGATCGGCGCAAATCTACGCTTATGTAAATGTCATACGCAACCTCCCCCCGCGCATGGCGGTGCTTGTTTCCTTTTTCGTGTTTTCTTTCCTTTTCTTTTCTTTCCTTTCTTTTCTTTCTTTCTTTCTTTTCTTCTCTTTTTTTTTTTCTTTGCATGGCCGGTCATTCCCCCTTAGGGGTTCGGATTTCTATAGGGGGCCAGGTGGGCCCCACTTGGGGATGGGCCCACCCGCCCCTTTGTTTGGTGCGGGTCGGGTCCGGTTTGCGTGTCGGGTTTGCCTCCGTATTGGTGCATGCGAGTCGGGTCCGGGTCCGAGAGCGTGTTGGGTTTGCCTCCACATTGGTGCATACGAGTCGGGTCCGGGTCCGAGTGCGTGTCGGGTTTGCCTCCGCATTGGTGCATGCATGTCGGGTCCGGGTCCAAGTGCGTGTCGGGTTTGCCTTCGCATAGGTGCATGCGAGTAGGGTCTGGGTTAGACACAATTTGTGTGTCTACAATATCACTTGCACCCTCTCCCAAGGGGTCTATGTGCATGGTTTTTCAAACTATAGGGGGGCATTTGTAAGGTATTAAACATAAGGGGGTGTAAGTGATAATCGGTCAAACTATAGGGGGTCTATGTGTAATTTATCCTAAACCTTTTTAGGAGATGCTTTTAAGCTCCAGTCCTGACAATGTTTTTGTTTGAAATCAAACCCTCTCGAAATCCCCTTCCATTACCCCTCGTGCAACAAAGAATCAATAGTGTTTGTACGGTGATTGCTATAGTGATTTTACTGTAGCGCTACAATGGAATCGATGCTGCATTTCGATCGGTTGCTAATGTGAAAGCTACAATGATTTCACTATATCAACTACAGTGAAATCACTGTAGCAACCAAATTGATACCCTACTAACAATTTTGGAGTATTAATTCGGGCAGAGTATAAATTTGGTTGCCATAGAAATCATTGTACCAACCGAATTGATACTTAATTGTTTCGAATTGATACTCCAGAATTTGTTAATCAGCTACAGCGATTCCAGAGTATCAATTTGAGGAGCATCAATTATGTTGCTATAGTGAACTCATTGCAGCTGCTATAGTGAAATCACTGTAACAAACCGAATTGATATGCTATTGCCCTGAATTGAGACTCCGGAATAAAACTATACATCGGCTTCTTATCACTGTACAGCTGCTATAGTGGCAAAATGACTATTTAAGAAAAAAAAGGACTGAGGGAGGGAGAACAAAGATTTATCGTACTACAAGGGTAGTTAGAAAGGTCTTAGACTAATAACCCCCAATAAAATCCTTTGACCTTTCTCTAATGCGAATTTCGTTGTTCTTGCATGACTAGTCCCCAAATGTCAAACTCAGGCAGATCAATTGGCAAGGCTCATTCAAACCTGAGAAATGTTCCAATAAAGCATCTGGTACATAAGGTGGCGACCATGATTCATCACGGTCGTCCGATATCAAATAACCGACGATACGTGATGCATCAATCACACCATCCTATGGTACGGACACCTTATGGTATCACTAGACTCCAAACAAGTGGGAGGGAAGCTTCTTTGCATCTTCCTCAGTAGAAGACATATTAAAGGCTATTAACTTTTTATTTGCCTTCTTACTATACGAAAATGATGATCTACCAACTACCAAGATCCATAGGAGGGCTATTAAAGGCTAAGGTAGTGGATAGCTCACATATACATCGTATATAATATGTAACTTCTTACTGGTAATTTCTTGTATTAATCGTGATTGAGGTCACATCCCAGTGGTAAAGCACTTGCCCTTATTTGGCCGGTTGTGGGATCGAATCCTGTGCATTACCTACCATATGTATAAACGGGCTAGGTTATACTATAGCCTCCATGTACGAGCCCGACAATGAGGTATCTCTCTATTGTATATATTAGGCTTTGTCCCCACTAATGATAATTGGTTCCATTCTCTCCAAACTCTAGTTGTCATCTCCTAACATTGTATCAGAGCCTTAGGGCTCGACCTTCGACGGCCTCCACTCTGCGGAATCAACAACGATGGCAGCCTTCTCACTCCTTCTCCTCCTCCGACGGCAACCCCCCCGGATCACATCTCTATCGATCACGCCTCACCCACAGCCTCCCCTACCCATAGTGCCCCGGAGAGAGACTATGAACTGGTGAAGGTGTCCCTCATCGAGGTATGCTTGGAAGTCCCTAGAGCACTGATAGGCATACTACTCGAGGATCAGAGAGGCAAACTCATGCTAGTAGGCACTCATTAGGCTAAAGAAGTCATGAACCGAGTGCTCCCTTAGCGAGCTGAATGGGAGTCGCACATCAACTGATGCCGGGTATGTACCGGCATGTGGAAGAAACCAGTCTCGGAGATACTCCCATATCACGTGCGTCGTAGGTAGACAGACGATGGGAGTAAGGAGAGGACAAGAAACGGAGTTCAAGATATACTTCTGGATGGCTTGGTCGTGGTGGCGCCAAGTTAGAGCAGCAGTGGTAGCACCAGCAACAGTAAACCCACGGCCATCAATGGCATTGTTGGTGACCGCGAAGGAGGCGAGAGGGGCACCCAGAGCTGGGTCTTCACAGGTGATGTGAGCCCAGAGATCACAGCTGGAGAGGGGCGACCTTGGTGGTGAGCGACCAGTGGGGCCAGTTACTCGCTGAGTTCAACTGAAAGGGGATGTCCTTCAGAGGCGGAGAGACCATGGCGACAAACAACACGAAATCCAAATACAGAGATATGGCTTATACTATTGCAGAGATTGTCTAGCTTTGCCGCCAGATCCAAATCTGCACCTCTTTTCTATGACAACTAAAGTGCTATTCAGATTGCTAGCAATCCGATCTTTCACAAGAGGATGAAGCATAGCGAGGTTGACTGCCATTGTGTTCGCCAGGAGTTCATTGTCGTCCATCCCCTCGAAGGAGCGGACTGTCGACTTCCTCACGAAGCCTCTTACTATTGCACACTTCCGACACTTTATTAGCAAACTCTAAGTAAATGATCCACCGTGAGTTAGAGGGGGGGTGTTACTATATGTATACACGAGCTAGGTTATAATGTATAGTCTCCATGTATGAGCCTCACAATGAGGTATCTCTATTATATATCTTGGGCTTTGTCCCGACTAATGAGATTTGATTCTATTCACTTCAAACCCTAGCCGTCATCTCCTACACCATGTGCTTTTAATTTCTTATGTTTTTGTCACGGGCCTCCCTCCTGTCTTTGTTGCGGGCATATCTCCAGCATTTGTTTCGGGTTTATCTGTGCTCTTATTTAGCAATATTACACGCATGGTAGATTTGAAACTTGATCTGTCGATCAGATCGATTTT
This sequence comes from Chamaelirium japonicum, assembly GCA_947650365.1. Lineage (NCBI taxonomy): Eukaryota > Viridiplantae > Streptophyta > Magnoliopsida > Liliales > Melanthiaceae > Chamaelirium > Chamaelirium japonicum. The sequence continues at coordinate 56,245,509 of OX393560.1, forward strand.
GTGTTCCAAGCACTAACATGTGATGTACTGACCGTGCGACCCCTTATAATTTTTTTTAAAAAAATCTTGTAGTAATCCATCCAAGACAATCGGTGGCCGGATTCGTCGTTTGTCTCGTCATCTCGAGAAATGATCATAATCTACTAATTAAAGACCTAACAAAGTCATCAAATGGATGAGCTACAAGAATGGCCCTCTCCTTGCTTCATTATTCAGCAATGAGTCACTTCCGTTGATAAGGTCCAATTAAGAAAACCACACTACTGACATCATCACCTCCTCATTTTCTCAAGCACAATGAAAGCTTAACCAACTCTTTGTCGATCACCACAGCTGTCCTTTTTCAAGCTTCTGCTGCTGACTCAGCAAGTCAAATTGTTGGATAAGCACCTTTGACAAACAATGGCTGGAATTCATTTCTCATATCCATATCTATACAGGAATTCATTTCTCAGACATATATATCTATACTAAAATATACGACAAATTATTTAATATTAGAGCTACATTAACTTTTTCGAGTGCGACATTAGCCATTATTTGGTATTGACGAGGTCACACTAGGATCATATTATTTATATCCATACCCTCCAGATCAATCCGCACTTTGGGGTCCTTACATCCTTCCATCATTTTGCATGTGTTCCCAATTTGCCCTTCATCTTATAGATTAATCCTAACCCAGTATTTTAAACCCTATGTCATGAAAACAAGCACACGGGCTAGAACCATAATATGTCATTTTACCCTTTCTGTTCTATCCCTACACAAATCACAAATACCATCCAAGAATATTACCCTTTTGCCACTAATCAATTGAGTCTTATTTATCCATTTAAAAAACCAAGGGTTATTATGGGAATAGCAATCCCACTAACCCATTCTTTCTTCCATCCTATTCTTTTTTTACCAGTTTGTTCTTCACATCTTTGTCACTAATCAATTAAATCTAATTTATCCACTAAAAAATAAGGGCTATAATTGGAAGGGCAATCCCACCGACCCATTCTTCCTTCCATCCTATATTTTGTTCCTCATTTTATCCTTCTCAATCCTATATTTTAAAACAACATCAAGGGAAATATTTGGGTAGGGTATGGGCATAGGAACTCTACCCGATTAACTTTTGGGTATGGGTATGGGTATGGGTATGGGTATGGATACCCCAATACCCATACCCGAAACCCAATTCCCCTCTAACTTGTGACCCGATCCCGACCCGAAACAATGGGTACAAATGTACTTTCAAGAATGGGTATGGGTTGTACAAGGTTTTTACAAGACTTGGGTATAGTATGGGTATGGGATGTACAAGGTTTGGGTAGGGTATGAGTATAGGAACTCTACCTATTAGGGTATGGGTATAGGAACTCTATTCTATTGACTTTCGGATATGGGTATTGATACCTTAGTACTTTTTAAAAGGCTTGGGTAAGGTATGGGTATAGGAATTTTACTCGATTAACTTTTCAGGTATGGATTTGGGTATGGGTGCCTGAAACCCGAAATCCGATTGTCTCTCTAATGTATATATACCCCATATTTGGATCCTATGTCATTAAAATTTCCATTGTGGCCCTACAAAAATTATCAATATACCCTTATGCTCTTATCATTATTTTATGCGTCCATACCCTATACTAAAATGACTATTTTTAGTTTGTGTACGTGTGAAAGAGGCCAGGGGCGGACCTACATAGGGCCTAGGGGGGGCTCAAGCCCCCCCTCAATTTGGGAAAAAGTTACACTTACCCCCTTGAACTTTAGCACAAAAACCCTTAACCCCCTATAGTTTATTTTGTTCCAAATCACTCCCTAAAGTTTGAAATTTTAGCACAATTCCCCTTTTGTCAATTACTTGATTTCCTCATTTCGTCGTTTTTATTTGATCTATCTAAACTTCAAGAGGGAGGAAAGCAAAGTTAAGTTTACTCAGAAAACAATTATAGCCAACTATTGGTAGCCAACTTCACATGGAGGTGGCCACCACCAGCCGTCACCGCCCCACCAGCTATCACCCCCTGCCAGTCAATATCTACCGTTATGCCACCAACCATCACCCCACCGCCACATGGGCCACTTGTCGCCTCCAGTATTGGTGACCCACGGCCGACCTTGCCGTTTGCCGGCCACCGACGCCCACCAGGGCCACCACTGTCCGACCGACACCTATCGCAGTCTGCCACCTCTTGCGCATGTGGCATCCCCATAGAGTTCATCCCATGGCTCTTAGTGAATAAGAATCGAGTGGGATCGGGGCCTATTTATAGGTTTTTGGGGATATGTATAAAATCTACCCCCCCCCCCCCCCCCCCTAAAAAAAAAGGATCTGGTCTATTGTTTACAAACTGTGCACCTTGATCGAGTCGGCCAATTATAGTTCCAAATTTTCGAATGACTCCGACGATCAAAATTCTCCTTTACTAGAGGCAAAATCCTAATAGGCCTTTTACTGCGCGATCGAAGGTTAGGGACACTGTCACACCGCCTGCTGAAGTCTTCGACTGTGAGGCAGCGATTATAGTTACTTTTTAATAATTATGCCCCCCCTGAGGAAAAACCATGGGTCCGCCACTGAAAGAGGCCATAGATCGACAATTGTTGCACATGCAATGCACGTGCCCATTGAACTAGTAATAAGAAAAATGCTAATGTTGTTATCCATTCCATTCTTGCTATGAGAGCAACCTAGGTTCGTTCCTAAATTTGGGAAAATAATGATGGAAATGAAAGAAATTTTGGCTTCAATAATGGGGAGGGAGTAAGGGGAGGGAGTAAGAAGGAGGGGAAGGCACCAGTGCCGAAAATGGGCGGCTGGCGACGGATATTCCGGGTACGGGATAGGTTATGTGATGGGGTTATGGTGCATTTAGTAGGATGATAGGGTATGAAGTGGGGGATGAAGAGGCGTACATGTTGAACCCAAATTGTTTGCCCCCTTTCTTTGCCCTATCGTTTGAAACCTACGTACATCACAGTCATCTTTTGCACCCATAATCGATCAGTGCATCACAGTCAACCTCAACCGGCAGGCAAAGCGACTGTGTCGTCCCTTTGCCTGTCGGTTGGGACTGAGTGCGATGCACCAATCGGATATGTGTGTGACGGATGGATGTGTCGTGGGGTGTAGACGATGGGGCAGAGAAAGGGGGCTGATGATTTGGGGTCCTAGACTTGATTTTTTTTTTTTTTGAGAATTTCTCGGAAAGAGCTCCTAGACTTGTTAAAAGAAAAAAAAATGAGGTGAAATAGAGAAATGGGGTATGTATTGGTGTGACCTAGTCCTCAACCAAGCTACTCTCATTATCACATTGACCTGTGGGGTGTGACCTAGTCCTCAACCAAATCATTTATTCATGATTTTGACATCTGGAGGTCATTTTGAGCAGCCATCTTAAAGATCATGTATAATTTTCTAAAGATCACGTACAATACCTCTATCATGGCATTGATTGTGGAGGAAGTTATGAATTGCCAATGAAGCCAGATATTATGGAATTCTCTTTATATATATATATATATATATATATATATATATATATATATATATATATATATATATATATATATATATATATATATATATATATATATATATATATATATATATATATATATATATATATATACACAACAAGAAGATCAATGGAAAATCTCCATCTTTAATTCTTTTCACGGTATCAAATTTTATATAGTCGATTTTATTGTGCATCGGCTGAGCATTTTCTTGTCATGTGATGTGTAGCTCCCGTGTCAGGGTACCAAGTTGGATCGGCTGGTTGAGAGACTTGCATCCCAGCAAAGGATGTTGCAAGCTGATCCGGAGGAAGTGGAGGAGAAGAATAACGCTGGAAGCAGTTGGAGGCGGTGTGGCCAAGAGTGTTGCAAATTTGATATTGCACGTGAGTCGGGGCAGAGGGATGACCGCCAAGAATTCCACTAGCAAAAGAGTTGAAGTGACGTCCCTGCTGCCACCTCCACGATAGAAACTGCCACGGCAGCAGGGTCCTCGTCCATGGCGAACCCCACGACAATTGTTATTGAAGAAGCCCGAGGAGTGGAGACCCCCATGGTGGCCAAGAACAATGTTGGAAAATCGAGTACCATCACGTCCCTTTGTTGAAAGGAGTGCAGTTTGAAAAGCCAAATCAGGAGTAATAGTGGAAGTGGATATTTGAGACTCAAAGGAGAGGAGCCAGGCATACAGGTTGGAGAAGGGTGGGAGGGAGAGTTTGCGTCCTTTATGTTGGTTCACTTTGATGTATGGATGTCTTCTATCGTCTCTAATTTTGGATTTCAGTACTATGTCCTCTTCATGGATGATTTCTTTCGTTATTCATGGATTTTTCTCATGCGCCATCAATCGGAAGTGTTCTCTCATTTTATGACTTTTTCTACGTTCATTAAAAATCAATTCTCATGTTCTCTAAAATGTTTTAAAATTTATGGAGGTAGAGAATATGATAATCAGTTATTCAGGTCTTTGTGTGTGCAAAAAGGGATCCATCATAGGTTCACATGTCCTTATACTCCACAGCATAATGATATTGCTGAAAGAAAATGCTGACACATATCAGAGATGCATAGGACCCTAATGAGTACTACTCATTTTCCTCCAAAACTCTGGCTCGAAGCCATTACCACTGTCGTCTTTCTTATCAACCGCCTACCCTCTAAGGTTCTAGGTTGATTTACCCCTTTTGAGCTTCTTCATGGCTCATCACCCGACTACTCATCTCTTCGTATTTTTGGGTGTCCTTGTTATCTCCATCTTGGTGATTATGTTGTCCATAAACTCCAACCACGCTCTATTAAGTGTGTCTTTCTCGGCTATAATCCTCATCATAATATCGGGGTCTTGATCCCCTCTCTGGTCGAGTCTACATTTTTCGTCATGTCACCTTTGATGAAACTCGCTTCCCGTTTTTCACATCGGGGGTCACTTCATAGGATTCCTCTTCCCCCTTCTTTTGTGTTCCACTTATTCCTCCATCATCTGCCCTGGCACCATTGTTGCCACTGCCTTCATCACCAGTCCCGTCATCGTTGCTTGCGCCACCGCTGCTCCCTTCTCAACCACCAATGTCGCTGCCTCCTACCACACAATCACCACCACTGTCACTACAACCCTCCATTACACAGCCGCAACTTACCACACAATCATCGCCACTGCCACCGCAGTCCTCAATCACACAATCACCGCTATTACCTTCCTCCTCTAGGCCATTGTCGTTTGTTGCATCACACAATACTCATCATATGGTTACATGTTCTCGAGATGGTACTTGGAAGCCCAAGGAACACTCATATTTTGCTTCTCGTCATCCTCTACCACATGCATATGCTTCAAGTCAACCACCTGGACAGTGAACCCACATGCTATTCTCAAGCCATCCGATCTCCTGAGTGACGCCATGCCATGCTTGACGAGTTTAATACTCTGCTGAGAAATGGAACCTGGTCGTTTGTTCCACCACATCCTAACATGAGTCGTATTGAGCGGTACAAAGCCCATCTCGTTGCCAAAGGGTTTCATCAGCAACCTGGTATTGATTATGATGAAACGTTCAGTCCAGTTGACAAACCCACTATCATTCGCCTTGTTCTCAGTCTTGCGACCTCCTTTGCTTGGTCTATTTTTCAGCTTGATGTTAAAAATGTCTCTATGGCTTCCTCACTAAAGAGGTGTAGATGGCTCAACCACACACCCGTATATGTGTGGGAAAAATATAAAGAGTCCCATAACTTTGAGGGGGTCCCACTATTATAGGATCTTTATTCATGTAACAGATTATGAGAGGACTCTAAGTATACACTTCAACTATATCATTAGGGGTACATCTATGAGTCAAAGTGATAACTTTAACACCCATATGTATATGGCCAAAATTTAAAGTGTTCCATAGCTAGGAGGGGTCTCATTTTTGTGGGATTCTTATTCATATAGCAGATTATGAGAGGAGTCAAAGTATACCCCATTCCCCCCGATAACATTATGGGGGGGTACATCTATGTATCAAAGAGGTGACTTTAACATCCGAATATATGTGGCTAAAATATAAAGAGTCTCATAACTAGAAGGGATCCCATAATTGTGGAATCCTTATTCTTATAACAGATTATGAGAGGAGTCCAAATGTACCTCAACCAACTATATCATGGGGGGTACATCTATGTTTAAAAGGGATGACTTTAACACTTGCATATGTACAACCAAAATATAAAGAGTTCCATAGATCGAAGTGGTCCCATAATTGTGGAATCCTTATTCATATAGCAGATTATAAGATGAGTCCAAGAGTATCCATCTAGACTACATTAGTGGGGACATATCTTTTTGCCAAAGGGGTTACTTTAACACCTGCATGTGTGTGGCCAAAATATAAAGAATCTCATAACTAGAAGAGGTCATACAACTATTGGATTCTTATTCATGTACCAGATTATGTGAGGAGTCCAAACGTACCCCCATGACTAAATCAATAGGGGTATTTGTCAAAGGGTAACTTTAACCCCCGTATCTATGCGACCTAAATATATAGTATCCCACCCTACTATTGTTAGATCATTATTCATATAACAGATTTTAAGAGGAGTTCAAGTGTACCCACCCCCCAACTATATCATGGGGGTACATCTATTTGTCTAAGGGTGACTTTAATACCTGTATGTATATGGTAAAAAAAATAAAATGCCCCACAGCTAGAAGGGACTATTGTGGGATCCTTATTGATCATGTAGCAGATTATGATACGAATCTAAATGTACCCCTCTACTATATGATGGGGGGTACATTTGTATGTCAAATTGGTGACTTTAACAACCATATGTGTGTGGCCCTGATCCGCATCACCCTTCCCATGTTTGCAAGGTTCACAAGGTCATATATGGCCTCAAACAGACTCCCTGGGCATGGTTTCAGCGTTTCAGCTCCTTTATCGTTCACCATGGTTCTATTCAAAGTTGTTCCAATAGCACCATGTTCACATATCGTCGACACTCTCACATTATGGTGCTTCTATTGTATGTAGATGACATCGTCCTCACTGGCAACTCTACTTCATTGCTTCATTCTTTCACCATCATATTGAGCAAGGAATTTGATATCAAATATCTTGGCAATTTGCACTATTCTCTGGGAATTAAGGTGCTTTGGAATTCCAATGGCCTTCGATCATCTCTCGCAAACCAAATATAGTTTGGATATTCTCCGGAGAAGTAACATGCTTGATTGCAAAGCTTGTTCTACACCTATAGCGGCTCGATCACCGCACTAGCTCTCTACCACGTATGGTTCACCTCTTCCAGATCCTACAGTACATCACCAACTAGTTGGTTCCCTTCAATAATTAGGTTTGATAAGGCGGACATATCCTTCGTCGTTCAATAGGCATCACAATTTATGAGTGCTCCTTGAGTCCCTCACCTATTCGCCGTTAAGCGTATCCTTTGTTATTTAAAAGGTTCTCTCGGCCTTGGTCTCTCCTTGTGCTGTACTACTGCTCTCCTTCGTTTGACTACCTTCTTTGATGCCGATTGGGCAGGTTGCCCGGATAGTCAGCGCTCTACTAGTTGTTTCTGTGTTTTTCTGGGCGCAAATCTTATCTCTTGAAGTGCCAAGAAGCAGCCTACTGTCTCCAAGTCCAGTGTTGAAGCAGAATATCGTGCCCTTGCTCATGTTTGCGCTGAAACCATCTGGATCCATCATCTTCTTATTGAGCTTCGAATTATCACCTCATCTCCAACCCTTCTTTATTGTGATAACCTCAGTGCCACATATATGGTTGCTAACCCAAATTTTCATGCCCATACAATACATATCGAGCTAGATTATCATCTAGTTCGGAAAAAAGTGGCTGCTCGTACACACCAGGTGCGTTTTGTTTGATCCATTGACCAATTGGCCGACATATTCCCCAAGGGTCTCTCTAAGCTGCACTTCTCTATTTTAGCCTCTAAACTCATCTCTCTAACGGCATCCAGTTTGCGGGGGACTATTTTAGCCTAATAAATGGGTTGACCCGACCCGATCCGTTTAACCCGTTTACTGAACGGATCGGGTCGTGTCGGGTCAGGTTGGCTCGGGTTGGGTCAACAAACCCATGTAAACTTGCCGGGTTGGGTCAAGACAAGTTGGATTGGGCCGGGTAGGGTCGGATTGGTTCGGGTTGGCTCGGGTCGGGTCTGGTCGGGTTGACACGACCCATTTGGTGAACGGGTCAAGTCGGGTCAATCGGGTTATAAGTACAAACTCGAACCCGACCCATTAGATAAACGGGTCAATCGGGTCGCCCGTTTATGACCCGAACCTGTTTAGGCCAAACCCAAACCCGCTAACTTCGGGTCGGGTTGGCGGGTCGGGTCAAGGATTGTCACCCGTAGTAAACCCTATGCTTTGGGTGTCACCAATATTGAGCCCCTTGATGGTGCCCGTAAGGTGTTTGATAGGCAGCTTGATCCACCTGGGGACTGTTACTACCAATTTTTCAGCTTGCTCGGATGCCCCCCAATTGTTTGCAGCAATACCTGAATCATGCTGGATTGCAAGAAATGGAATGCAACATGTGGATGCAGGTGATTCTATTCCATACAAAACAGCAAGCAATGCTTGGGAAAAATTTTCTACCATCACATTCTATAATCTGTCTGCTGAAGAGTTCAAGCTCACTTTCATCGAGACGAGTATTATCGATGATAAGAAAGTCATTGTTTGCCCAATGGAAGAACTAGCTAAGATTGAAAATTTTTGGTGTCACTCCCTTGTAGGTTTTGTCCTTGGGAAGAGACATTTCTTCCCTCTTTTCAAAGTTACAGTGGCAAGATTATGGAAACCCAAGAGTGGCATGGAACTGTTTTCTCACAAGAATAAGATTTTCTTATTTAGATTTGATAATAAAGAAAACTATGCTAAAATCTTGGAAGTGGGGCCATGGCATTTTCAACGAAGACTCATTGTCCCTAAGAAGTGGGCAAGTAATCAACATTATAGGAGGGAGTTCCTAACCAAAGTTTCCCTATGGGTCAGATTCCCCAATCTTTTGGAAAAACTATAGTCTTTCGACGCTCTCAGTAGATTGGGGAGAGTGTTGGGCATCCTGATTGGGATGGATGCCCCTATGGCTGCAGCTATTGCGCACAAGGAAGGTGGAATAATGAATTATGCAATAATTTGCATGGAGGTCAACATGAGGATGCTCTTCGTGATGAGGTGGAAGCTCGGAATGATGAAGGTATTCTCCTCTCTATGCAAAGGGTAGTATATGATTGGAAGCCGCCTCGGTGTAGAGCATGCTAGTCTTTTGCTCATAACAAAGACGCTTGTAGGGTTCATCCAAAGATTTCAACCAAATGAAAAAAATTTCCTTGGCTTGGGATCAAACCTGTTATGCAGCGATGGAGTCCGACTTGGAACATCCTAAGGCCTAGTGAGGAAGGGGTAACTTCGGTCGGAGCACCTTTTTCTATAGTACAACCAGATGCTAATCAATGGATTAATGTGGTTTCAAAGAACAGAGGTAAAGCCCCTTGAACCCTAGTGTCTCAACTAAAGGGAGTAACTCTCATTTTGATATTTTGGGGAGCCAGGAGGCTCGTGTTATTGATGCATTGAGTGGTGATGATGTTAGTGTTAGTGTAGCCCATGGTGCAGCTGCTGAAGTTGGGGTTTCACCTCGAGGGAGTGACTCCCGTGTTTTAGGAAGTCATGTGGCTCGTGTTATTGAGGCAGAAAGTGAGGATGATGTTGTTGTTAGCGCAACCAATGATGTAGTTGCTGAAGTTGAGATTGTTGCTGATGTTGGGCAAGCTATGGTAATGGACCATGTTGATGGTGTCATGCTAGAAGGAGATATTAATTAGTGCTGCAGAGGCTAATGCTGCTCCTGCAGATGCTATTGTTGATGTTGGCAAAGCAAATGTTACCCAAGCAAGTGGTGAGGTGGATGTTGAAGTAGTAAAAGTTGGAGAGGCTATTATTACAAGCCATGGATCTGCCAGAGACAATGAACACCTAACTCAAGAGGGGACAGCTCTGATCATGCGCCACAATCCCCAGCGATCTTTTCTTAGGTCAGATTCGATTGAAGTTAGGGCTTCGCTCAGAGCCAAATCTAGACGAAGAGAACTGGATCCCCTCCTTCATAATCTTCGGGATCAATAGTCCTCCCTTGATGAGGAAGAGCAGGCTCTTCCTCTTAACTCATTGGAGGACAACATCATTCTAGACATCGCTTCAGCTATCGGCATAAGGAAAAGGGTCGGGAGCATTCCTAGCCCATATTCGTGGATTAGAAAGACCTAGAGCTTCGAAATCTTGAGATTTGGAGTCTGACGTTGTTCTTGCTCTTTTTTCTTGAGCTCCTTGTGTTAGCCTGTGTTGAAAGGGATTCCTCTTAATATGTTGATGCCTCTGTGGCATTGTTTGTTGGCTTCTTTTTCATTAATAAACTGGTAGGGGTCTAGGCCGAACCCCCTCTCATCCACATAGAGGGAATCTCAAGAAAAAAAAAAAAAAGATAACATGCAGTACCTCTATGATAGTATTGATTGTGGAGGAAGTTATGAGCTGTCAATGAAGCCGGATATTATGGGATTCTTCTTTATATAAATATATATACACACACAATAAGAAGGTTAATGATAAATCTCCACCTTTAATTTCTTTCAGTATGCTTATCATTTTTGGGGTGTGAATATAAAATTTCCCTTACCTTATTATATTCATTCAGCACATGTGATGCCGTATCCCAATGGGGACTGTAAAATAAGATACGGCAACTAAAACAAATACGAATAAATCTTTTTCAAACATTCAACCATCAACGTTCCCACCAAAATCAAAACGGCAGCAACGTCAACACCGTGCAGCTCAAGCCGCCATTGCTTTCACACATCTCTCCCTCTATATAATGCTCACCCCCTGAAGACCCCAACCAATCGACCGACCTCCAATCTGCACCATGGCCTCCACTCCGGCGACGAACGGCTCCGGCAAGACCGTGCCGGAATCCGGCTATTCTGACGCCACCGCCGACCGTACCCGTGTCCCCAACTTCTTCAGAGTGGACTTCTCTCTGAGGCTGCTGCTCTTCGCGTCGTCGCTCTCAGCGCTCGTGGTCTTAGTCACCAGCAAGGAGACCGAGCTCGTCCCCACCTCCCTCCCGCCACCGTTCCCGACGTTCGTGTCGCGGGACGCCGACTTTTCGCACTCGTCGGCCTTCATGTAAGTATGAGATATTAATCATACGGATTAACTTGACACAAGATCCTCTATCCTTTTATATCCACACATAGCACAATCAACCATGCTCGATTCGAACGAGTATGGTCCGAAGGGGAAGAACTTCTCCCTTTCACTGATATCCCCAAAGTGTTGACAGTTACAAATTAACCTAGCCTACCTTGTGACTCTTGCGAGGTTACCCAAGAGAAGAAGTAAAAATCAAAGGTACAGAAGACTAAATCTCGACCTCAAGGTCCTATAAGAACATCTACAAGAAATCTTCTGCTTCCTGAGTTGCTACTTGGCCATATGTCAATATGTGAGAGGCATGCGGTGCTAGTGTTTAGAGCTTCTACTTTTTGGAACCTTGTGACTTTGTGTCTGTTGCTTACTCATCCTGAGTCGTATAACCTTAATATGTAACTCCCCCCCTCTTTTTAATACAGTTTTCTTATCTTTCAAAAAAAAAAAAAAATATCATCCCTCTCATGAAATTGCCATATGCTAGTGCATCTGGCTGAAGCACTACAGTAGAGTTTTCTGGAGCAAGTATATCTTCCCAATAGGGCTGGCAATTTCGGACCCGGCACGAAGTTAGCGGGTTTGGGTCAGGGCTAAACGGGTTCGGGTCGTAAACGGGTCGACACGATAGACCCGTTTAATAAACGGGTCGGGTCCGGGTTTAGGGTCTGGACACGGTAGACTCGGGAAGACCCGTTTAGTATTCAACGGATCGGGTCGGGTCGGGTCGGGTCTACCCGCAATCTGATACTATAATATATAATACCAGCGGGTCTTTCGGGTCAGGTCGGGTAGAGTTGGATTGGGTCGGATCGGGTCAACTGAATAGACCTGCGTGGTAAACGGGTCTTACCGGGTCTTATCGGGTCTACCCGTTTATTAGCGGGTCGGGTACGGGTTTAGGATCTAGACACGATTAGTTAAACGGGTCGGGTCCGGGTCTAGGGGTTTTGGACATGACACGACACCAGATACGACACGAACCCGGCACGACACGACCCATTGCCACCCCTCTCATAGAAAATATAGTAGAGATGATCAAATCATTGATTCATCTCTGGACGACGCATCCGATTTCGTGATTGAAGACTTCTTTTCCTAACCCTACATTCACTGAGAGGGATTTCTCGAAAAAAAAAAAACCCGCTTAACTTTGGCTTTATATGATAATTGTGATGATCTACAGATATCTATTGGTTGCGCTATCAATGACTTGCCTCTACTCCATCATCACCATCATTACCTCCTCCTTGGTGATCTCGAACCCGTCTCCTTCGACGAGGATGCTGTTTCACTTGATCCTCTTGGACACGGTAACTCGCCATAACCCATAAATTGATTTCCTTTTGGTTTCCTTTATGAAACACGAGAACCAGATCGAAGATCGAAGCTGATTCCCTGTATTTCTTTCCTTCTGCAGCTGATGGCGGGAGTGATGGCTTCGGCCACCGGAGCATCGGGCTCGGTCGCCTACATTGGACTCAACGGAAACAAGCATGTTGGGTGGAAGAAGATATGCAACGTGTATGGGAAGTTCTGCCGGCACATTGGGAGCTCGACGGCCGTCTCTCTGGTGGCCTCCATCGTCCTTGTGGTGCTCGTGATGCTCTCGACGTACTCCCTCTACCGTCGGAGCCGCTGATTCCGGCAGGCCATGCGGGATACTCGATAGCATGAAGATTTGCGTGCAATGTTGTGCTTAATACAAGGCATGAACTTGTGAATAATGTTAGTTTGGTTTTGGTTGTAGAGTGGTTTCTGTTTTCTTAGAGACTAATGTCAGCTATTTGTGCATTTTATCTATCATAAACATTATCCATCATCATGAAGTCCTAGCATAAAAGTAAAACATCTTTGGAGTGTGGGGCCCTTCATCTTGATTGCTATAGATAGCTCTTTGTGGACTTTATTGCTGATTACTTTCGTTATACATATGTTTTTAAGATCGGTGGGTGTCTGGAAATCTTTTGGGTAATGACCCACAACCTCACTCCTGGGTAAATCAAGGGAAGGAGGAGTTGAACCCGCAATCTCCTCACCAAAACATCAGTTGCTTTGCCAACTTTTGTTATATTTGAATATATGTTATACTTGAACTAGTGCAATGCTCGTGCCTCTCAGCACTGTAACGGGCCGCCTTCGGCGGCAACGCACCTTAACGCCTTCGGCAACAAACATTTTCGACGACAACACCGGCATTCATAGGAACACCCATTTCCTCGCCCGTGCCGATTGACACGAAGTAGGCGCCTTCGGCGCGACCAACTCTCCCTCCCCCTATAATCGATCAATCACAATTGTCCCAATTCGAACGGATTCCTCAAGATCGACCCGATGGTTTGAGACAGTCGAAGTTTCAGCAAGTGGGTTTATAGTCGTTGATGCGAACAACGATCACGGGATGAACGATCAGGTTTAGTGCAGTTTAAATGGGCCGGGATTTGAAACCAAGGGGAGGGAGTTGGTTGACTGGGAAATAGTGTATGCCCGTGCCTGTCGTCACTGCAGCGGGCCACCTTCGGTGGCAACACACCTGAACGCCTTAGGCAAAAAAACACTTTCGACGACAACACCGGCATTTATAGGGGCACCCATTTCCTCGCCCGTGTCGATTGGCATGAAGCAGGCACCTTCGGCGCGACCAACTCTCCCTCCTCCTATAATCGATCAATCACAGTTGTCACTGTTTGAACGGATTCCTCGAGATCGACCTGATGGTTTGGGGCGGCCGAAATTTCAACAGACGAGTTTATAGCCTTTGATGCGAACAACGATCACGGGATGAACGATCAGGTTTAGTGCAGTTTAAATAGGCCGGGATTTTAGGGGTTTATTGTAGTTTAAATGGTTAGGGAGGGAGTTGGTTGACGGGGAATAGAGATCGTGCATTGATTTCTGAACAAATGGACTGAGAAATAGAGATCATGCGTTGATTTTTGAACGAATGGTTAGATCTATTCGGTTCATTTTTGTCCAGTCAGCTTGTCCTAG